>JAOXJP010262742.1:0-20884 GCA_025762735.1 Platanus orientalis
AGAACATTCAAGAAAAGATAGAGAAAGAAAAACTCTATTTCGAAGCTTCAAAGGAGGAACTCGAGCAGCTCCTTCTCCTCTTTCACACCACCTCTCCTTGGGATGCTCTTCTCCAATTTTCTGAATGCCCAAAGTATATGTGAAGTCCCCCTATTTATAATCTCTTGCCTAAACCCTTTATGGTATGATTTTGAGAATATTCTTGCGTGATTCCTGAGTTGAGTAATTACCATCCACTTTCTACGCGATTTGCTCATTGATGACGATTGATTTGGACAAAGTTGGAAACATATCATTTGTAGCACTGTCTCTTAGCTTTCTGTGGCCACAAGAATCACCTCAATCTGATCTCTGGAGTGAAATTAATTCCCAAATTACTGAACTATGTTTAGAAACTTTCTAGATTTTCGAGCTTCCACTTGTGATGCAATTTTCGCCTCCGAAAAGAATTTCGGGGGAAAAGTTGTCAACATGATAATTGTAGCTCTATCTCTTAGATTTTTGTGGCCATAAGAATAGCCTAAATTGGATCTCTAGAAAAGAAGTTATGCCCAAAATACCGAAATAAGTTCAGAAAATCCGAGAGATAATCTTGCCAAAACATGGATTATGAAAGTTGTCAGCCCTAATTTCCCTTTTTCTTCATTACTTGACTATTTAGCCGGCTTTCTCCTCAAGCTTGACTCAATTAATTGCTTCAATTCTTCTAAAATTAGCTCCAAAGTCATGTCACCAATCTTTTAGGAAATTTTGCCCAAGGAAATCTCCATTTTAGGTTCTTTTGCTTGAATTATTCATTTCCTGTTCAAATTAAACAAAGTGAAGAAAATTAAGATAAGAACTAATAAAGCAAAGAAAAAACAAGCAAAAAGTAAAGACTAAAGGATATTAAAATGATGATAAAATATTAGCATGTCACTTACCTTAACTAAGGGTTAGGGTTAGGGTTAATGTCTTAAGCTTTTCCCTTCTTTTCTTTCTCTTCTGTCTCTTTCTTTCCTTTGTTTTTTTTTCCTCAGAAAACTCTCATTCTTTAGCATGGAATTGGGTCTATTTATAGGGTTGTGGAGGTTGAAGGAAGGGCTAGGATATCATTTAGGGTCATGGGGGATCGATGGCTAGGAGGTGTGGAGGTCAAGGCATCCCTCCTATTGGTGGAGACCAATCTAGGGATGAAATTAGAGCTTGGATGGATAAGTGAGAGATCAAGGGTTAGGATCAAAATTAGGGTTTGCTAAAATGGGGGGCTATGATAGAGTTTGGGGGTTGGTTGGATCAAGGGTGGAGAATGAAGATTAGCGACAAAACTACTCACTTTGGTTGGTTAAGAGCAATCAAGGGTTGCGATAGCTTGTGTTAGGAATGAAACTTGGTCACAAAAGTACTCACTTTGATTAGTTGAGAGTAATCAGGGTTTTACTGACTTCAAAAACTCTCAAATTATTATTGGAAAGGTAAGATGGTAAAATTTATCTTTGAGGTCTCCAGACAAAAGGTAACCCTTAGGTTTCATGAGACACAGGTTCAAACCACTCTGAATTATGATACCCGAGCAGGAAATCATGTTCAAAACTCTTTTTTTGATAAGTGAGAAAATCTTGACTAGAAATTCTCTTGGAGTTGTTAGAGGTTTCCATGAAAAAATGATGGTTCACAGAGTTTTAAAGTTTAGAGAGTCTAGAATCCATAGGATCTGACGACTGACCATTGGTTTCCCAGGCAATCTCTCGGAGTTTTTTGAAAGGGGGTCACTTGAAGGGACTAAGTGACAATAGCTCACTAGAAAGAAGGGATTTGGGGTTAGCATGAGTTTGTAATTGCTCCTATTTGGGAAACAATCTTTTGAAGGTAGGGAGAAAACAAAGAAAATGGGCTTGACCATATAGAACTCTGATTCTGGAAGAGTTCTGGGGGGTTCACCGTGTGCCTAATACAGACAAAAGGTGTTTTGACCTAATTTGGACATAATGTGGTGATTAGGCTTATAGAACTTCTGAATGAGCCTGCTCGGGGTGACAATCTTTTAAATACTTTCAAGCTACCGAGAAGTGGCCACTAACAGACTGAATTTTTGGATTTCTAGTGAATTCCTAGGGTCTATATGAAACTTGACAGTTGGCCCAAATGTGCTACTTATTTTGAAGTAATTGGTAGAATTTGAGTAGACTGATCTTGTAAATGCTCTTATGTATTAGGGTTTTTATTAAGGCCTTGCTAATCTAGTGAGATGGGCACTAACTAATCAAGATTTGCTCATCTGGGGAATATCCGAGATTCATAAATCTAAAATCCAGCAAGAAGTGACTTTTTACACCTTAGAGAAGATTTGAGATATTGAAAGGGTTTAAGACCTCAAATTCTTTGTCCTGAGTAATGACTTATTGAAGGTAAGACAAAAACTGAGAGACGGCCACTGACCTTTCTGAATTTGGATGTCAGATGAATGTTTGAGAGCTTTTTGAGGGTCATTTTTTTGCTAAAGATTCCTTAAATTTGAGAAATTAGTTGTTGCTAGATTCGAGTATGGTCTATTTTGTAATGAGTTCCTTGAAAGTGGTTGAAATTGGGGTGTACAGGATCTAACATGACATGAATCAAGTGATGGGACAGAAGCTTCGGAGGTTCTTAGAGGGTCCAGGAGTTAATTTTGAAGGCAAAAAAGGGTAAAATGGTAAATTTTTCTGCATGTGATGCTTTGCTATGGGAAAACTTATGGAGGCTGGGGAATTTTGAAGGCAACATATTTGGTAGTCTTGAATGTGGACTCTCACAGTCCCGTTGATGCTTCTTACAGAATTAGGGCAACAATGGTGTATTTGGGTTGATCTTTGTGATTACATTACACATGGCATGATATGGATGATGCTTTTTGAGACCGAAATACCTAGGGAAGACTTCACAAGGGATGCCTAACCTCCTAGAGTCTAAGCTTGATCTTTTTAAACTGAAGTTTCTTAAGGTTTTGATGCCTAAGTACTTCCTTTATGCTCTTACATTCCATTAGATGACCCGAGTCAAAACTTGGGTGCTGACAACTAAGTATGTTGATCTAATTTATGTAAAATTTGTAGAGAAAGGGATTAAAGATAAGATTTTATTAGAGGAAAGAGTGACTGAAAGTGTAAATAATTATACAAGAAGTATATGAATTTTCCTTCTAAGGATCATAAAAGTGAGTAATTATGCAAATAGTATATGGAATTTCCCTCAATTAAGATCCTAAAAATGATTCTTGATGCTCCATTGTTAATTGATATTTGATTTCCATAAATGAATTTGATGCTTTTTGCTTTTAATCCAAAGTCTTCTCAAGGAGTAAGTAATTGTCTTAAAAGTATATGGGATGTTCCTCTCTTAAGATCCTATATCTCCACTTGATTCTTATTTGATGACTTATTAATTTGATTTATCCATGATTGAAATGATGCCTTGTTTGATAAGAATCGGATGGAAAATTGGTGATATGTTGATGAATCAGAAGTGAAACCTCATATACCTATGTTCCTATTGATCTATGCATGTTTAATTTTTAAAATTCCATACATGGATCACCATGGGTTAAGTATACACACCCTATTGGAAAGAATTTCTCTGTGTTCAAATAAATCTTAAAGAGTTCATGAATCTACATCTTTATATGACTGATCCATGCTTGAGAACCATGAAGCTTCTATTGTACAGATGAATCCATGAGTTTCCTCAGCTAATTTCTTGATTGATTCCATGAGATGCCCTGATTTTTATTGTTAGATTGTATTATATCGTTCAATTACTTCATTGAATATGCATTTCATGACATCTATGATTAGAGTTCGTGGTAAATTGCCACGGCCCTTGATTTTCATTATGAGTGATCCTTCTATTGATTCCTTATGAGAATTCTTAGATTTTAATAATTCTCCTTAATGCGTCATGTTGAACAATAATGCTTATATAATCATAGTCTCCATATGACTCATGTAAGCTAAACATTCCATTTATTTATGTAAATTATTTGACATGGGAATCTTTTAAATCTTGACATCATATTAATCATTGCATTTATCAATCCTCTAAGTTATCATGACCTAATGGTTAACACATGTTCTTTATCAAAGATACATGCTAAGATTATGTGATGCTACAACGAATAGAATATATGAGAACTATTGACCAAGTATGAGAAAATCCTACAAGAATTAAATGAATGAAAGTAAGAATTGGAAAGTAAAGTTATGTTGTACACTTAACACATAATAAGAAAGTGAAAATATAAAACATCCCATCATTGGAGATTAAATGATGGCATAAGATTCTGCCATTGGGAGTTAAATGATGGCATAAGATCCCTCATTTGGGGGTTAAACGATGACACAAAGTCCTGCCATTGGGGGTTAAATGATGGTATAAGATCCCATCATTGGAGGTTAAACGATGACATAAGATCCCGCTTAAACGATGGTATAAGATCCCACCATTAGAAGTTAAATGATGGCATAATATCCCACCATTGGGGGTTAAACAATGACATAATATCCCACCATTGGGGGGTTAAACAATGGCATAAGATCTTATCATTGGGAGTTGATCAATGAAAAGATCATATCATTGAGAGTTAATCAATGACTAAGATCTTACCATTGGAGGTTAAACAATGGCATAAATATAAAAGATATCAAAGCAAGTAAAACAAATGATATGAAAGAAAACATGAAAGCAAGACACATGGAAGTTAAAGAAAGAGAAATGAAAGAAATGTACATGAAAAGAACAAAGAGAAAAAAATGAAGAAAAAGTATAAGAAAGTAAGAAAAAATCTATGTGATTAAAAGTAAAAGAGAAAAATACAGAGATTCATCCAATAAGTAAATGGGGAACCACCTTGACCAGCCAAGTAAAAAAAAAAGAAAGAAAGAATAATCATACATGAGAAACATGAGAGAAAATACAGAGATGAAAGAATAACGAAGACCATGAAAAGAGAATGTAATAAGGAAAATGTACATGAAGAAAGTTTACATGAAAGTTCTACATGTGATTTGATATGATTCGATATTTATTATTAGTCCCTTTTGTGACTTCTATTCATATGTTTATTATCATGACTATACCATGTTTTACTTATCTCCATTTCATGTCTTTTTATATAATTAGATATTAAGCTTATCAAGTTTACCCAAAATTGACACCCCACAGATTGATTCATTATGGAGAGCACATGACTGAGTGTCCATGCTTGAAAGGCACCATTGCGACAGGTAGATGTTACTCAATAGAAAGAGAGATGATCTTACTTTTGTTATTTTAGTCTTTTCCCATTGTAAACATTGATACTTTACATTAGTTCTATTTAAAGCACTTTATTGAGATGATGTATCCTTGGGATTTTACCTTTGAAGTTAAATTAAAAATGATGGTTTTACATTTCAATGGAGAATTTTCATATGATATTATGATTATGGTAAATTTGATTTATTAAGGGTAATTTATGGTAGTATTGAGGATAAGGTTAGTATTCCACTGCATAAGATTATAAGTTTGACAAATGTTCTATTTTATATTCCATTACACTTAGTTTTAAGAATTTGAATGGATATGGATATTTTAAGCTTCCATTGTAAACTTTATAAATGCTATATATACATTGGATTGAATGAGATGAAATTATAAGAATATATAAATGAAATATTAAGAATGTAAAGAAAAGAAATGGCGACATGAAAGATAAGAAAGTATGATAAGAATGACCAAAAGAAAATGAAAGATCTGGCTTGGGACATGCTAAGTCATGCCTTGAGAATCGTAAGCAAATCTTAGGGTGTAGGTTTGTCATGTTCCAAGCTAATGGTATTGTCGCGATCTGGGTTTAGTCCCTTGTACCTCCACGACTCCATGACTTAGGTAAGAGGGAGAAACATGGGTTGTGCCATGAATGGTTCACAAATGGATCCCAAAGTGTCAAAATATACTTGGATAAAAGCCTAAAAGATCTTTAAAGAGATTGGACCCCGAGACATCTGCTTGAGTATGGGACGAACAGATGTTGGAATCCAAGCAACTATCCATCTGTGCATTTTGTATCTTGCCGTCTAGACCCATCTGGCCGTTTGGATATGGAGCCCACAAAATGACCAAGATTATGCTAAGTGCCCAATACCTCTTCCATGAACAGGAGAAAATAGTTGTTTTAAGATAAAATATGTGATTGGCTTTTACTAGATGAGTAGGATTTTTACATTTGAAATCATTCTAGCTTACGGATAGATGCCCCGAATAGGACAATTGTACAATTGGACATTTGTCCATCTTACAAAAAAAAAACTCACAAATTATTGTTGCACTCACATGGGACCATAACGGCATGTTTCCAAATGTCAAGAGTAATGTATTAAGTCATAAAGTTAAAGTATACTAGGGGATGAGGAGCCTCCTTAGAAGGGAGGGTGTGTTGGGGTGCTTAACTCCTTCCCCAACCACAGTAAAATGGATTACCTGAGCCTTTGGTAAACAAGACAAAGTTTGGATTAAAGACTAGGGGATTTTTTTAGGTAAGCAAATGATTTTATTAATCACTAAAAAGAATTACAGTCTGGAATATATATAATTAGAGGCATCCCTCTCGATTCCCAATAAAACTAATATATCTATAGGCTAGTTAGCTTCCATCCAAACATGTATTTCATATTATTCACATTGAGAAAGTAGCAAAGTTATCTTATGAGATGCAACATCTTCCAAGGAATACGACATTTAGAAGAAATAATATCAACAACTACTTTGGAATCCATAATAACCTAAATCTTCCTACATCTATTATGAATCACCAAAGACCCGGGTATTATGTGTCCCCTCACATGTCCTTTTCCGTAAAGGGTGAACCGGTGTCCAACTACACAAAATAATCTAGTTGGTGGCGACTCCCAAAGGCCATTGATAGGCCCACATTCCACGGTGAAGTGGGTGTGGAAAGGGGTGCAAAATCCCCTATGTCCATAGTATTCATAGTGTGGATTGAGTTTATGGTGATATGATTGCCGTATCTTCTATACAACTCATTGATTAACTTAAATAATTTTGTTGAATATACTGTTGCATAATTAAGTTAAATTTTAAGTAAATTAAAGTAATAAGAAGTTCGATCAAAATAGTTAAATAGGTTAAAGAAATTAGGCTAAATCCTCAACCCCTCTATAGAATCATCTGATATTAGAATCTTGCTATTTTAGTTTTTTCATCTAAACTCCAGGGATTTTTAATAATCTCCATGGATTTTTAATCAGTAAATGATTATATATGATGTATACATGTTTTTTACTCATATGATCTTAGATTTATTGATTCGTATGCTTTAATTGAAAAGTTTTATGATCTAGACTCCATGGATTTGATGAAGGGTAAGTAATCCAACAAGATTTACTCATGTTTTCACTGTTAGGATCCTAGAGATTTATGTACTTCATATGATTATGAATTTTCTATGCTAAATCTCTTGGGTCCTAGCATAACTTTGTAAAATTAAAATGATCCTATGATTTTCTTGTTAGGATCTTAGAATTCCCTATTTTGAATGAATGATTTATGTCTATTGGAGGATTTTGGTTTTAGAACATATAGATGCACCCATGTTTTTTTCAAGGAGAATTTGTAAACTAATTTAGTATGAAATCCTCACATGAGTCTTGAAGTATTTTATCATTTTATTCCATTCCATACTTGTTAATCATTTGAAAATGGTTTCTTAATTTATAGTTCCTCACATGCTAGGAAGGGTTAAGCAATTCTTGTGTTTTAGTGTTTCGAATGCACTCTATGCTTGAGACATGAATTTATTTCATTTAGCATGTGTATATATGTTTCGAAGATTGGTTGCATAAGAATATGTTTGTGTTTGATATGGATTTGTAAAAATGTATTTAGTATGCTCCGAAGATTTGTTTTGTTTGAAAACACATTTGCTAAGTAGGGAAAATGATAAATGTAAAAGTTATGTATTTTGAAGATCAACTTTATGTGCCTACTCAGTTATAAATATTGCAATCAGGTGCCTATTCACTTGGTCTTGTAAATGGTGCTATCTATATGCCTACTCATTGGGCCTTATAAATAGTGTAATATGTGTGCCTACTCACTAAGCCTTATAAATGGTGCAATCTGTTATGCCCCACTCACCAGGATCTATAATAGGTGTGATTCGACATATATCCGTTATGAGTATGTATGCTTTGAAAATATGCTTCAGTAAGTAGATTAGATTTCTGCATGTAGTCTGGCAATACCTATAGATGTTTTGTTTTGAAAGATGGTCTACATAAACTTTGTTTGAAGATATATGTAAACTAGAAGAGAATTTTATATAGAACTTGAAATGCATTCATAAATCTTTATATTATCTTGTTTCATAAAATATATTTGTACTTAGCTTGACTCTATTCCATTGCATGTTTTGTATGATTACTTAGAAGCCTGTTAAGCTCACCCAGTTGACACCATTTTTCAGATTGAAGGCTTAGAGGAAAGTGGGGCCTTTAAAGATGAGAAGAGTATTTTGAGAAAAAGGATTCAGATAGCCCCCACCTTGTTAGTATTGATTGTTATGTAGAGTTGGAACCTTTATTACTAGTTATTTTGGTTATGTATAATGATGGGAAGTTCAATTTTTATGATTTGGGTTTTATGGATTATAAATGCTCTCTCTTAAAATGTTTGTTCATGGAAAATTGTAACTCCTTATGGCAAGGGAGAATGGGTCTGAATTAGATAGTTTGAATGAATGACAACACTTTATATTCCATTGCCTATGTGAAAGGAAGTTCATTTTTTATATTCCACTGCAAAATGATATGTGGATATTAATGATGAACAATATTTAACTTCATATGTTTAATAATTAAGAGAAAAAGGATTTGAGATGTGACCAAATATTAGAAGTGAATTCTGTTGGGAATGGCTATACTGATATGAGTGTGAGAAATGTTACACTCCAAATCTGAGATCATCCCAATAGTGAGGTTCAGGTTCGGGGCGTGACATGCATTGTTTATGATTTGTGATTTGTTTTGGCACTACAAAGATAAGTTATATGCTATTTTGTTATCTCAAACATTTGTGTTCCGCTTGACCCATTCCTTATATATTTTGCATGATTACTTATGAGCCATTGAATCACCCATCCATAACATTTTTTAGATTTAGACTGAATACTGGTAGACGAGAGCATTTGTGAAGCATGACACCGGCGTTAAGCGAGTTTTGATATATTAATGAGATTGGACACATAGTTAGATGTCCATTTATGTTTATTTCGAGTCTTTAGCATTTAAAGACTTATTTTAGATACTTGAAGGATGTAATAATTGAGATGGATTTTATAGTTACGGGATGTATGGATTTCAGCACTGACCCATGGGATGTTATTATTAGCTTTATTTGGTGAATGTTTAGTACTTTCCACTACTATGTGTTTTTAGTTGGAATAAAATTTATATTCTGCTATTAAAATGTGACTGTGATACTATTTATTCCGCTGTGTATTAGTATTTAAAAGGGCTAAGAGAAATAAGAAGAAAGAATTGTTGTCAAGATCCGAATTCGGGCCACAACCGAATAAGAGAACCAAACCAGGGTTTGGGTTGTGACAGAGTGGGTATTAGAACTAAGATTCAGTTGCAATCGAATTCGCTCATAGGGAAAATTTGGGGAGTGACAGTTTAAGAGGACACATGGGATGGCCAAGGGATCAATTACAAAGAGGATTGTGTCTGCTCCCCTTAACTAACACTAACCTCTGCTCCCTGTCAGGGGACTGGCACATCAGCACCAAAAAGTGATATGCGCCCCCAAAAAAGTGTAAATCACTTTTCGGCGCTGATGTGTCTGCCGCCTGATGGGGAGCAGAGGTTAGCAGTTTTTAGGGGAGCAGACACAATCCTCTCTCGATCAATTATAAACTCTCTCAATGTTTTTCTCTTTAATTGATGTTGGACAAAACTTAAATAGACAAAGTGTTAGCATTTTGTAAACAAAAGTAATTTCATAAAAGGTCAAGGGTTCAAAGCCCTTCCACTACAAATCTCACATAAAAAAATAACCAATTTTAAATCTAATAAAATTATATAAAATTCATTTTATTTTGAAACATACACACAACTTGATCAATACCACAGCCCTCTAAACCAAACAGTTTGGTTATTTTTGTTCATACAATAGTTACATATAAAATAAGATACACCACAAATCAGTGTGTGCCCTACAAAGAGCCGAGGCTCTTACCATGAGATAATTTCATACCAGAAACTCGATGGTGAATCCTTCCTTATTAAATATAGAGCTTCACATTGGATAATCTTGGTACAGGGATGAGAACGAGTGGCACCCTTTTCTTCAGAATAAATCCGAACTTCTCCGAAAGGTCAAGCTTCACCTCTTCCGGCAATCGCCACTCAAATGAGTGCACCAGAGAAGCTAAGACGTATATTACCATCCTTTCTGCCAGGGGAATCCCTGCACACATTCTCCTTCCAGATCCGAAAGGAAGATAACTAAAATTGCTGCCTCTATAATCATATTTATCAGTATTATTTAAGAACCTCTCAGGTATAAATTCTAAAGGACTCTCCCATGCTTCGGGGTCCCTTTGCATTGCCCATACATTGAAAAAGACTACTGTTCCCTTGGGGACAGTATACCCACCCACCATGCAAGATTCACTCGAGCAATGTGGCACCAGGAGCGGGACTGGTGGATGCAATCTGAGAGTCTCTTTCACCACTGCATCTAAATATGGTAATTTGGAGAGGTGAGACTCCTCCACCATGTTATTCATCCCCACTACTTGTTCTAATTCTTCCTCGGCTTTCCTCATTACCTCAGGGTGTTGCATCATTTCGGCCATCGCCCACTCTACTACGGTGGATGATGTGTCGGTCCCGGCATTAATAACGTCCTGTAACAGAGATTGTTAAGTGCAGAGAGGGATAATTGGAAGTGGCATTACAAAACATGGGTTGTAGTTTATACAAGAGGTGGCTATTTATAGTGATTTTTACGTGCATCAAAACGAGTACCCATGTTGAAATGGTGAGCTAGCAGAAAGGCCAACACTTTGCGAATAGGGTGTACATATTCTGACCTTGGGCCTAACTTCTACATGAAGGTACCTGCTGTCCCAATCTTAAAAAAATGGTTACCCCAATATTGTAGCTTCCAAAGGGTTCGGCCTAAAATGTCTCACACATGATGGGCTATACCAGGCTCGTCATACCTAATTCAGCTTTAGCTGAGCCTGGGCTGACGCATAATCCATGCCTGGCCATGAGCACCCCTAATTATAGGCAGCCATTGTGTTTTGGTAAACTCAGAGGGACAACATACTGTCCGCATTGCAAGGCCTTTGGGTAGAATACACATGGTAAGGGTGTTTTTTTTAATAAATACACTTGGAATGAATCTACCAAAATACCAAGGAATGTAGATGAACCAGCCCATGAAATAATTTTGAGCAAAATATAAATTACATTAGTTGGCTTGGACCTGTTCAAAGTTCAATAAATGCCAAGAACAGGACTAGTTCACTTACAATCCCTAAAGATATCACATCCCAAAACCTTTCGATGTGTTGCTCACCCATTGGTAATGGATTTACACCGAAGGAAATGAATGACAAACCAAGAAAATTTTGTCAGGTGAACAACTTTAAATATATTTTCCTTTTCTTGTATTTGGTCCTGTATGGCTATGGGTGTTGGGTTTTTTTTTGGCTAGTTTCCAGTCAAAAGAACTGTTTGAATTCAACCAAAAGCAGTCCAAAGTGCAACCTGTTTGTGCGATTCAGAGAGAGACCTAAATGATCCGTTTTTATGGGAGAAGGTGAGTAATGTGATCTTGACCTGATTTGGGTCTGACGACGTGATTTTTTTTCTGGGGGGTATTTTGGGGGTTTAACCTGTAATATGCTGTAAGGTTTCTTGGCATGCATGCCTCTACATAGAGGGTTGTTAGCAGGTTTTGGGGATTGAGAGAGACGATTTTTGGAGAGTTCTTTCGGGGTTTTCTTTGGTGTTTCTTTTTTTTTCTTTTTTCTTTTTTTGTGGGGGGTGTTTGGAACTCACTTTTGTACTTTATAATCTCTGTTTTAGTGGAAGTTCTTGATCATCTTCATCTATGGATGTTGGCAATTTTGCCATGTAAATCTTGTGTTTGTGTAATTGTTGTTTTGCATTTGCTGTTTTCTTTTTTCATTTCATGCTACTACAAACTTGAATCCAATACTTTTTTAGGATTCTTTGGTTATTTGGATTTTGCAATGGATGTGAAGGTTTCGACTGCAAGGTTTGAGGTGGGAAAATTCAAAAGAAAGAACAGCTTTAGTTTATGGAAAGTTTAAGGTTAAAGATTTGTTGATTTAACAGGATCTGCACAAAACATTTAAGGGGAAACATGTTGTAATGTTGGTAAGCGACTGAAAAGATTACGATTTGAATGCTATGAGTGTGATCTTCTTTTTCCTAGCAGATGATGAGTTGTACAATATTCTGAATGAAGATTCTACAGCAAACCTTTGGTGGAAACTTGAAAACCTTTACATGAAGAAGTTTATTATTAATCGTCTCTACCTCAAGCAAAAATTCTATATGCTATAGATGAAAGAAAGTACGGATATTTTTAATTATCTTGATGAATTTAATAAAATTATTTGTCAATTAACAAGTATTGATTCAAAGATTAAGGATGAAGATAAGAGCCTAATCCTGTTGTCTTTGCTTCCTTCGTCATATGAGCATCTCGTTACTAGGCTCTATGGCAATGATACTATTGATTTAAAGGAGGTTATCACAACCCTTATTTCAAATGAATTGTGAAAAAAATGACTAGTAATGATATCTAGGATGAAGGTTTGGTTGTTTATGGAAGGGCATATAAAGACTGATTTTCCTAAACTCAAAGAAAATGAGGAAATAAAAGATAAATCCTTGGATACAATTGGCATTGCAGAGGAAGATTTAAATACTGACATGGTTTTGTATGTGACTATTGGAGATGATCATTTTTAGGATGAATGGATTCTTGATTCAGGTTGTTCTTATCATGTGTCCCAATTGGGATTGGTTTTTCACCTATAAGTCAATTGATGGTGATAACATCTTTATGGGTAATGATATGTCATGCAAGATTATTAGGATAAGAACAATCAAAATCAGAATATATGATAGGTTCCGAGAACATTGCAAATGTTTGGAATGTATCAGATTTGAAGAAAAACCTTATTCTTTGGATGAGTTGGACTTTAATGGGTGTAAAATACCTGTTGAAAACAAATCCATGAGGATTGTGAATGGTGTCTTGGTGCTTACGAAAGAAAGAAAGGTTGGGAACCTTTATGTGTTGTTAAAAAACACCATTATAGGTAGCAGTTATGTCTTCTGCAGTGGATCTTGAGTCAGTCTATATACAATTGTGGTATACACAAATTTGTTACATGAGTGAAAGAGGTTTGGTAAATTTGAGCCAGCATAGTTTTCTTTGTTATAAGAAGAATGAAAAATTAGAATTTTATGAGCCTACTATTTTTTGAATTAAACATAAAGAAGTTACTTTTGATGAGTCTACTATGCTGCACCTAAAACTAAGCAGATTGAGAAAAATTGAGCTCCAAGTATAAGTGTTTAGGTAGAGGTGGAGTGTGATACTCCTTATTTGTTAGGACATGAAGATGCAGCTTTAGAAACCATTCAAGATGCAGAAACCATTCAGGTTCATGAAGTTCAACAGAAACATCTAAGCAGGCCTAAGCAAAGTATTAGACCTCCTATCAAATATGATTATGAAGACATGGTTGCATGTGCATTGAGTGCTGAAAAATCAGTAGATATGTTGCCAAAACTAGTTTCAGTGATTAAGTTCAAGGATTGCTTGGACTTAATCAATTTGCAGAAGATTTGATTTTGTAGCATATGTGAGCTTGGTTGAGAAGATGATGAAGAGTTTCATTCAAATGATTTGGTAAAATATAAACCAAGGTGTAGATTTGTTGAGATGTTGTCTTCAATTCAACCTGAAAGTAGTCCGAAGTGCAACTCGTTTGTTTGATCCAAAGAGCGACCTAAATGACCCATTATATGGGTGAAGGTGAGAAACACAATATTTTATCAAATATGATATGATTATGAAGACATGGTTGCATGTGCATTGAGTGCTGAAAAATCAGTAGATATGTTGACAAAACTAGTTTCAGTGATTAAGTTCAAGGATTGCTTGGACTTAATCAATTTGCAAAAGATTTGATTTTGTACCATATGTAAGCTTGGTTACTTGAACCATTAATTTTTATTTATTTATTTATTTATTTATTTTTTTGTGGGGGGAGGGGGATATTTTGGGGCTTAACCCGCAATATGCCTTAGGGTTTCTTGGTATGCATGCCTCTATATAGAGGTTATTCACGGGTTTTAAGGATTGATAGAGAAATACATTTTTTGGGGAGTTCTTTGGTATTTCATTTTTTGGGTTTTGAAACTTGCTTTTGTACTTTATAATCTTTGTTTTTAGTGGAATTTATTGATCATATTCACCCATGGATGTTGGCAATCTTGTTGAACCACATTGATACCGAGGTCAAATGGCTACATGGAAACCAAGGAAAAGAGATTATGCTCAAGCTCATTCCTTGGCTCTACAGAACACAAGCACACATAACTACAAGAAGTTGAGGGTCCATTATGTTACAAGAAGTTGCGGCTATGATACAAAATTGATACCAAAATTTTCTGCTGGGGTTGAATATGAATAACTTTGTCTGTCATGACTAAAATATGAAATTTTCTATCGGATGAATATATTTATCCGCATAGAAAAAATAGAGATTCCATACATATTACTAACCTATGAACTTGGAAAAGCCTTCCAATGAAGGGTTTCATTTAAAGTTTGCTAAAGAAAATCCACTAAGAACACAGACACATGGATAGATAAGTTCACCACCCAAGGAAGCTACCAAGAGATACAAATATCACTACTTTAAGGAAACCACCAAAAGATATAGAACAAAACTAGCCACAAATCCGGAAGTCCACCGAATAGATAATAGTTATAGTAAAAAAAACTTATTTTCAATGACGAAGACTAATTCTATTCAACTCACAATCTCTAAAAAAATCCATACATAGTCAAGGATTATATAAACCTAGGCTTGGAACCCTCCAAGCAGAGCAAAGACTCCTAACTACTATTTAATTACATTTCCAAAATACTAAATTTGAGTTCTAAGACTTAACTAACTAAGAAACTTAACCAAATACTAGAAATACATCTTAGCATAAAGACAAACTTTGGAATTGGAAAAGTCACAGGAATCACAAGAATCTTCAGGTTGCTCACAATCAACTCAAACACCTTTTAGAAAAATGATAACTTCTTCTAAAGAACTCCAAATCGCACACCATGTGATTCATTGGAAGCTAGACTCATAGATCTTTCCAATGATGTATAGATTGAAATCTAATTCACACAAAGTTGGTACAGATTTTCCTTAGAAGTTACCCCAAAATTGTTGACTAAGACTATTCTAGAATTTTACCATGTTAATGACTTGTCTTGCCACATCATTAGAAATATCATTGGACACATGGAAGTCAAGATCTGATATGTCATTGGAAACTCTTGTGTCACACGTAAATCTTGTGTTTGTGTGATTGTTCTTTTGCTTTTGCTATATTTTCGTTTTAATTCTTACCGTCACAAATTCAAATCCGATTCGTTTTGTCACAACAATTCCCTTCTCCAACTACTAGAAGAATGTGTGAGTGCTCTTTCAACAACCCCACAAGACTAAAAAAACTCAATTTATCTCCATACATGAGATATGAGAGTTATGATATGAGTTTTCGTTTGAATGGGTTTTCTCCTTAAATGAGATAGAAAAGGGGGTTTTGTTGAGAAAACAGGGTTCTTCTCCAAGTCGTGAGAGAATGTGAGAGAGACGTTTTCACATGGTTGAGAGAAGAGAGGGAGAAGGGTGCAACAAGATTAAGAGCTTGGATTCTAGGGTGAGCTAGAGCAAGAGTGCTTTCTACATCTTTAACTTTTCTCATATAGTAAATAACGCATCTCCATGTGGATGTGGGCATCTTAGTTGAACATGTAAAAATCTTGTCCTATTTGTAATTGTTAATTTCTTTTCTACTTTTAGATTCTTTATTGCATATCCTGAGTGGTTTAGCCCTGTATCCCATCGCATGAAATATTATGACATTTTCTGTTGACTCAACAATGGGTAGGAAATATTTTACTGCTTCAGACCAAAATACCTTTAAATTTCCTTTTAAAGGTATTTTTGACTTTATCAGGTGAATTTACAAAAACAACTTTAATTGCTTTTTCTTTTCTCTTGTTTGGTCCTGTATGGCTATGCGTAGGGATTTTTCTTTTTACTAAGTATCATATCATAAAAGTTTAAAAAGAGAATACCTTTAGCAAAGCTTTAATTTGCGTTGTAGTTAACGATGTTTTAGCATCTCCTTCTTTATGCTCCAGGAGTAACTGCAGAAAATCCTTGCTTTCATTATTATCGTTTGCTCCCTTTCCTCCCACACCATCCATCTTCAGTCGTTGACTTAAAACTGAATCGAATATAAGATCAAACCATGACAACAGCTTATTTGCTTTTCGTTCGATTCCTTGTATGTCAAGCAAGGAAAAAATAGGAAAGATATCAGAAACGTTAGGTTTGGACGCCAGATCCATCATTTCCCCAGCCAACTTCCTGAATTCCACACCGATGCTATTCCTCTCCTCGCCTTGTAGTGTGCCACCCCACAACATGTTCATAATCAGGTTAATCATTGTTACAATCATTAGCTCGCCAACATCAATGGGTGTGCTGATCTTAGCATACACCTCTTTCACCATTTGCCAAACCTCTTGTCGGCGGAGACCATAACAAGCATCAAGGCTTTTGTTATTCATCAATCCCTGCATGCATACCTTTCGCATCATGCGTAGGTAGGCGCCATTGGGACTCGACACAATGTTTTTGCCACCATACGACATCACCAACGATGCAACATTCGTACTGCGATTGGCAAATATTGCATCATGGTCCTTGAGCACCTCTTTAGTTAAGGATGGCGAACTCAATACCACACAGGGCCAGTTTCCCAAATGGAACTTCACGATAGGACCATAGACTCGAGCCAATTTGGCGAAGTATAGGTGGAGATCAGCTTCAAGAAAAAGAAGGTTCCCAACAAACGGCAAGCCTCGTGGCCCCGGTGGCAACGGTGGATTTCCTTTCCTCAGTTTCTTGGACACCCATACATACCAAGAAGCCGTAAGCATAATAACCAAAACCAAAAGGGCGACTACTGTTACGTTTACATTGTCTTCAGTGTTACCATCCCACCAGTCACAAACGAAACTGACAATCTTAGTAGCAAGCTCTGTAAACATGCTTAAAGGACTCCTCCGACTAATGTTATAGGTAAAAGTTCAAAGCTATAGACCTGAGCATGTGAATATATTGTTTGGACCTTGAGATATTTGCTTAAATCATTGAAGATTCCTACTTTGAATTCTTATAGTTGTACCGAAATAACGTGACAGATAACCCACATAGACATCATCTTACTTTTACGATTGAAACAAGAAAATCAATTATAAACGTCAATTCATGGCTGAGGCCGGCATCCAAAGCAGCTCATCCACTCCATAAAATAAATTTTAAGAAAAAAATATGATTCTATTGAAAAGGACTGGTTCAGATGAGTGTCAACCACCAGTAATAGTTTGCCACAATAATTGTGAAGTCGTAAACTAGTAGCTGGTTTCCTTCTGGAAATAGACCAATAATAAAAGTGCCTACAATTGCAGGCACCTTTATTATCCTTGCATATCAAAATCTACTCAACACCCATACCACCTTGGATTTGTAAAAATATTCGGTTTTGAGCACCTTTTATTAACATCCAGACTTCCCTTATATTGACATATATTCTTCTTACATAGTAACACATATACAACCATGTTAAGTGCCTTTCCTTTTAATGAGTGATTGGAATCCACTAGGTGTAGTTGATAAAGTATAATTTTCTTCTTGATTAATCATGCCTTGTTAACCACTTAAACCGAGACAAGGTCTCCCATAGATTGTTCAAGTGATTCGACCATACAAAAACTAGTTCATGATTATCAACGTGTTGAGGAGTGCGAGATAAAGTAGAATGGAGTTAAGGACACTAGATTTACCCAATACTAACTCAGCCGAAAGATGGGCTCCTACCATGCGTGGCCAGTACAAAATCAATGTTGACGGTGCTACGGGGAACAAAGATGCCGCTGCAGCCATTATTAGAGATCATAATGGCTTGTTTATAGATGGTGAATCTAGAACTCTTGATGGTTACTCGGCCATTGAAGCAGACGCTTGAGCTTTTCTCATTGGACTCCAACTTGTATGGCCGGCAACATACTAATAAAAGGAGACTGTCAAGTGACACGAATCTTATAAACAATGATGATAGTGACCCTCCATGGCACATTGCAAACATTATAAGAGGCTATAGAAGCATTCAGGAAATCAACAAGGACTACACTATCATTTGTGTCCCGAAATTGTAATAAAGCAGCTCACTGCATGACTGCTTTGGCTGCAAGGAACCTTATCTCTGGTCGTTGGAATCCTGCACAAGTTATAGGTGAATTAGCCACTGTCATTGCTGCAGAATCTTGTACTCAGTCATATCACGGAAATGAAAGAAGGCAACACTGTCTCTTTCAAAAAAAATTCGGGATTCAGCTAAGCTCAAATTAATGTATTTTCTCCTTATGGATTAGGGTGGGGAAGTATAAGCACCTCTAAATTCCCAAGTTGATAATTAATTTTCAACTTTTTCTAGGTTAATTCATTATTTTTAAACACAAATTTGCTCTTGTGAATCTTAGTGACAACAGGTATGTGGCCTCATTAATATGGCTCAGTTGACGGGATCAAATAGAAAGCACAAGTACTACATAATTATTTGTTTTGGTAACTAAAAAATATATTAAACCGGGACAACACCCGAAGGAGAACTATTGTCCACCCTTAGAGAACTCTTATGTGGCCTCATTAATATGGCTCAGTTGACGGGATCAAATAGAAAGCACAAGTATTATATAATTATTTGTTTTGGTAACTAAGAAATATATTAAACCGGGACAACACCCGAAGGAGAACTAGTGTCCACCCTTAGAGAACCCTTACGTCAAATAGGAGGGCTTGAGAATCATTATGAGGGAGCACTATGAATTTATCTTAGTGAACATTCAGGATAGACCATGTAAAAACCAAGCAAGAGGACAAATCTGAGTTCTCTTTGGACCCAAATATATCATAGAGATGAAAGTTTAAGTGTGGGAACAAAAGGGAACAAAAAAATAGTACACCAGAATTTGTAGTGGTTCGGAAACTTCCTGGGCCTAAGTCTACTTTAATAATAGTTCACCTAACTATTACAAGAAAAATTAATCAAAAACCTTATTAACTTTCAAGTTCAATGATTGTACAAATCACCTTATAAGCCTTACACGTTCTGTGTCTCCGACGAATGTTGCAAACCATTTCGGATGTCTCTCACGGAAGCTCCCAATTGTATTAAGATGAGAATGATTGCTTGTAGCAGAAGATGCCTTCTTGTAGGCAGGTATAATTAATGTAACACACATAAAAATGCCTCTTGCAGGCTGATTTGACTATTGAAGCAGTTTGAACTCCGTAAGAGTAGCTTTGTAAAAGTTGCACTATCAAGCTCTTGGGTTCTAACTCTTGGAGCTTTCTTCTTAGGATTTCCAGGAAGAGAAATCTCCTAAACCATTCATCTTTCATAGTATACCAGTATATGAAACAGTGGAGAAGTGTAGCAAAGAATCTCACACACTTTCAAGGATTTTACAATCAAGAGAAGACAAGGAATGAGAGATTTTTCATGTCAAACATAGTGTAAGTGGCTAGGGTTCTTCATGAACCTTTAAAGAGGTCTCTCTTATTTATAGAGTGGAAATCCTCACATTCGATTACCTCTTAATGGACAAAAAATCGCAACCCCTTATTTTGCAAATTGGCAGATTTTTCCAAATCTGGTCATTTGGATCGATCCACCATGGTTGGATCGATCCAAGCAGGCACTGAGACACCTTGTAGAATTTTGCATTCGGGCTGATTTCTGCAAGAATATTTTGGATCGCTCCAAATCCCATGTTTCCTTACTTTTTGACTTATGTTAATTCATTTTAATGCAAGTGTGAGGCTTTCCCTAAGGCTTGGGTAGGTCACCTCTACACCATTCTATGGTCAATTGGCTCATGGTCTCACCTAAGTCTAACCACTTACTATCCTTACCTTTGAGATTCCAATTGGTGTTTGAATTGTCAAACTGTGACCTGAGACATCATGCAAATCTTCAGATTCTAGCTTGTATCTCTTGAGTTTTGTAGTTCTTTTGCATCCACTCTTGTGATGTTATTTTTTTGGCTTCTTCTGGTCATAGACTTACATGACTTTCAATTTATAATTTATAATTTACACTTACATGAAAGCTTATACAAGAACCATCTCTACATACTCTTTTCGAATGGAATTGACAATTACATGCATACATTAACAAGTTGATGATGGATGAGAAGATGGGAAGATGGATTAAGTAGACCCCACAATGAAGTTCTTAGAGGATAAAAAAATGTCATGATCTATGATTGAAAGGCAATGATATTTGTGGGGTTGTGGGTAGTCATTTATTTGCCTAAGTTTGGGATGTGGGTGGTTTCTAATCACCTAGGTATTGAGGTTACTTAAAGTCTACTATTAAAACTCGATGCTGCCCATTGAAAGAATCCTTTGGACCTTGAGCCGAAATTTGGTTCCTGTCTCTTATACACA
>JAOXJP010262752.1:0-20882 GCA_025762735.1 Platanus orientalis
TACTTCATTCTGGGTTCTTACTTTTTTTTGCAGAAAACCTTTTTTTTTTTTTTTCAGGTAATGGCACCCAAAAGAAAGCGCACGAGAAGGGATGAATCATCTGCTTCTGGTGGTATCCCTCCTAGGTGCATGAGACTTAGGTCTTGGACCAACCCAAGACCAAGTCCCGTCATAAGACAGGAACCTCATTATGATCCGGTGCCTATAATTATTAACTCATCGGACTCCGAGGATAATCTTCCAATACCGGTCTTGATTTTTCGTCAGAACCTGAGCCTATTCCAGCACTAGGTACTTGTCTTTGGTAAAAGTGATTAAATTATTTTGAATTTTGACTTTATTTTTATTGTGCAAAGCTTTCTTTCGAGGACAAGGAAGTTCTGACACTAGAGGATTACAATGATCATGAGTTAGCAGATTTTCATGAAAGTATGAAACGGGCATTTGATGGTCGTGCTCATCTTCTATGATGCCTCACAGTTATGGAACCTGAGGCACTTGTGATATCGCATACCTGAGCCATAGCCCTAGCTTGCCTAAATGACGTGGAGCCGTACTATAAAAATGTGGGAATCAGGCTAACTGTGGAGTCTCTTCTGGATTCATCGGCTATCATAGCGCAGGCTGAAGAGACTCTGAAACTCTCTCAGTCCACTCCTAACCTCGAAGCACTCATATTAGAGTCTGAAGCGAAGATAGTTAGTTTGAAGTAATACCAAGCTTAAATGATTCGTTTGGAGAGTTTTGCAGATGTGGAACTGGCAGTTGGTAGAACATTTTGATTATGTCAAAATCAAGTACACGCGTATCGCAGATCGCATAGCTACTTATGACACCATTTTTGGAGGATAGTGAGTGTGCTGTTGAAAGCAAGGAGAATCTACTTGCTTGAGCCAGAATTATTTTGGCTTTAAGATGAGAAAATGTTAATGATAAAACACACTCTGAACAGGTGGCTAAGTGGTCTGATGCCAAGATCGTTCTTCAGTAGTAAGCTCCCCTCTCTTAAGAACTTCGTGACAGTTTCAAAGATTTCTTTTAATTTTCTTTACTAGTTTAACATGTCTACTTTCCCTATTTGGTTTATCGATGAATATGTAATCCTTTGAACATGTCATCAAATGAATTGTCTTTCTTTTTGTATTTCTATGTTCTTTGTGCTTTTATGTCAATTGAATGCTCCAAAAAATTGCATACTTTATCCAAAGGGATGTCGGTATTTATTGGTATGAAATAAACTTTTAAGCTAGACAAAGCTGGTTATCTCCTGGTATTATAAGGACCATACTTTTACAAAATCCATGCTTATAAAGCCTAATGATCTCTATAGGCATAAAGCCACAAAGTTAAAACTAGGTTTTGGTATCATGGAAGCTAAATGCGTTGCCAAGATTGAGTAAAACTCTCAGTCACTCTATTCCTTGTTAACTTTGAACAAAGTTTAATCTTAGTGGTGGCGAATGAAAATGGTTTTTGTAATTCGCCAGTTTGAAAATTTCCGGCGAATGGATGGTTGGATACCTTATTCGCTCAATAATTATGGGCGAATGGTATTTCTATTTCACATTTGCACATCATAATTCAAAAATTTCTGGCGAATGATATTTGTATTTCACATTCGCACACCATAATTCAAAATTCATTCTTTGAGGAATAATGATAATTAATGGCGCATGTCTCTTCGATTACCTTCCTCTTACAGCTGGCGAATGAAAGGACTATTCTACTCTTCCTAATTAGGCAAGTTGTTTTAAATTTCTTGTGGTTGGTCCAAAATACCCCCATTGGTATAAAAAGCCTTT
The DNA here is from genome assembly GCA_025762735.1 of Platanus orientalis. Classification (NCBI taxonomy): domain Eukaryota; kingdom Viridiplantae; phylum Streptophyta; class Magnoliopsida; order Proteales; family Platanaceae; genus Platanus; species Platanus orientalis. The sequence continues at coordinate 1,803 of JAOXJP010262752.1, forward strand.
TCTTCGTCTTCCTCAGCCATCTGAGACAAAAATTGGAATCCACCATTATCGAACGTTTAAAGCTTTCAACCCTTACTCTTTTTGCATTCAATCTTCGACCTCAAACCTCCCAACACTTCATTTTATCCTGGTGACCATATCAACACCATTCTTGGGTGTTTCAGACCATGGAAAATCCCTCTATGTGAACCTTTTCTTTTTTGAACCCGAAACCCTTCTTTTGGTTCTAGGTAAGTTTTAGGCCTTTAAATACTAATTTTATTTGGATGAATAGCTTGGCCCTGAGGATACGATCATTTTGGGATAAATCTTGAGGATTTTGGCTTAGTTTTGAGTGTTTTATCCTCCAAAGCACATCCGCGAGTTCTGGTCTTTGTCTCTGGAGAGGATTGGGTTTTCAGCGACTATTCACTGCTTTAGAGCTGACTTAAGTGGTTGCGAAAGGCTCTCTCTATGTTCATTTACGGGTTAAGGCGCCTCTCATTCACGCCTTCCTTGCTAGTTAAGATGCTGGATGCGAATGGGTAAATCTTTTGTCATTCACCCATAATTAGGTGTAATGCTACAAAATTTTCATTGTTACAGAAGTGTGCGCGAACGTGAAACCGTAAGTCACATTCGTGCACTTAAAAGTGCTTATTCATGCAAATATTTGTAAGATATTAAAATGTATAATTTTTTATTTTAGTTTTCATTTCTTTACAGAGTAATGACACCCAAGAGATGAATTTTGTATGATCGTGAGTGTCGTAAAAGTTTTCTATCCCCAATTCATTAAACTCACAAATGGGCTTGTAGCCGAAGCCTTTTCGATTTGGAATTTGTTGACCCGGTAACTGATCATGCACCGAGCCCACTTGATTATATCAGAACTGTCTGTAAGGGTTGGTGTTGCCTAGACGATCAGGCTTGTCGAGACAATTCAGTCCATGAAACATTACCTCCCTCTATTGAAGAAAGGGAAACTCTAAGAAACTCCATCACCAGCGATCTTAGAAGTTCTCTTGGGAGAGGCAAAATGGGTAGGCCAGCTCTATAGGGGATCTTCTTCTTTTTCTAGTGGTAGGAGTAGATGGGAAGCTCTCATCGAACATTGAAAACTACCACACAAAAATATATGCCATTAGGATGGCTGAGGCGTTGTGTGGTTCGATTGGTAACTTTGAAAAACACCACGCGATGGTAGCATAAGCAATTTCTCGATGGTGCCCTACAACCAACACTTTCCTATGCCAGGATGGTGAGCTAGGCATCTCACTATGGGAGTTTATTGGCGTAACCCATCTGCCTTTTGAGGGAAGGCTAATGGAGGAATATATTCCTTTTAATAAGCATTTCGAGATGTTTTCCACTACATGTCAAAGACTATTTCAAGTATTTTTTGAATTTAATGACATAAACATCTCATACAGCAACTGGCTTGGGCGCATTTGCCAGAGTCCTTTGGATCTAACTGCTATAGGTAAGCCTTTGCCATGGACAAAACACAACATTTGGCGAAGCGTCAATCTTGATGGCCCTGCTTTCCTTACCGGAGTTTATGCTACCTTTTTAAGTGGGTGGGCTCTCCCAAGCAGCACAGGTGAATGCATATGCCTAGGAGTATTCATCATTGCTGCTAACCTTGCTGATGGGATTCGTATGAACCTGGTGGTCCTTAGTCTTTATTGCTTGTATAGTAGCTTACGAGACATCGTGGAAGTGGGTATCCAGGAAAGTCAGATCAGGGAGAAGTTGGTGTATTTCCCCCTCCAGTATTTCTATGCATGGTTAGAGCTTCATTTCCCTTCCATCTATCAAGAGGAGAGAAGAATCTCTACACGATCGCATATATTAATACCTTGAAGAATCAACGAGTAGAGATGGTGTTGCGCCTTACTGCTTTATTTGTTTCACCCAAAAGCTCGTCCTCATCCCAGACCACTTATTTGGGAAGCATACCCTAATAGATAACGGGTCGTTAGCAAGGGAGGCTTGGGCATATTTTTGCTTTCTTTGGAGTGGTGAGTTATCATGGAGGAGGGATAACCATTTTCATATTGAAGCCTACAACCCTCACTGATTTGTGCACTAATTTTCCTATTTCTAAGGACTCGTCTCTCCCCATACCCATGTAAAAATAGTGGGTAGGACGGCTAGCTTAGAGAGAATTCAGGAGGCATACTTGTATTTTGTGAGATCAGGCATAGGTAGTCTTGCGGTCATCCCTGACAAAATGGCCGAGTAAGACAACCTCTAATTCGACTATCATTATGCCAAGTGGTGGTATAACTCATTCTTTTTAGTTGTAAGATACAATGAAGATGAAGACAACTCCCACGTTAGTTTTGATGACTATCAAGGTACCGTGATAAAGAAGACATCGGCCGTCCAATGGCCTAAATGATCCAATAAGTGGCCACAAGGTCACAAAGAGGACACTGAGTTGATTTCATTGTCTCTTCCAACTTCCCAAGGAGATGAGAAACTGAGTAAGCCAAAGAAGAAAAGAGGAGTAAGAAGCAAGTCCCATGGAAAGGGGCCACAACGCATTCTATCCCCTAATAGGGCTCGGGAGCTTGAACGAATCCCTCCCATCCACGAAGATGATTTTGAAGATATTGGGGGTTATTCTTTTGAGGAGCCTCAAGATGTAGTTAGATCAAAGACCCAGCTAGGGCAAGGTAAAGACATCCCTTCAACTAGGGAGTTCGTGATAGGGGTGAAACCTTAGAGGATCAAAGGCATTTGGCCGGTATATTACCGATGATGCAAGAACAAGGCCTAGTGTAGCCTTTCAACTATCCTTCTTGCACTTCTACTACCTAGCCAACATTAGAGAGTGAAACGGGGTATGAAGCTCCTCGTACAAGGCCTAGATTACTCAGAGGACCGTGGGAACAATCAAGGATTCAACGGTACGCTTTCCATTGATAGTTGCACGATGTTTGCACCTTGATTAGGAAAGAGCTTGAGGCCTTATGGGGCATGGGGGGCACTATGCAGGAACTTATTGTTATTATGAATGGATATGATTTGGAAGGCCGTTTTCTGGATTATGTCTTTCAGAAAGTGATTGACATTATGTGTGAGCTTCAAGCGTATATTCCTATTGGCCAAGATATATCCATGGTGACTCGCGAATCCCTTCCCAGTTTCATAGAAAACATCAAGAAGGAATTGGCAGCTACGAGAAGGAGTCTGCCCTTTGTGACATCCGAATCTGCACATAGTCTAACAGGCCATAGCTGCATCACATGAGATGCGAGACAAGAGCCCTATGTCCCTTTCAAGGGGAAAGATGTCGTTGAGGACGATGAGCCCTCATGTGTTCTTGAAGAAGGGACTTCTTCGAGTGTTCTGGAGGTTGGTGGATCCTCCCATACATTTTTGAGCAAGAGCCATGAAATCCTCCTCCACCAACACCTTCTAGAGAGCATGCCTAGGTATGCTTGTGTATATTTATGACTTTAATAATTCTCATTTTGTCATTTATCATTTCGAACTATTTTGTTCTTATGATTATTTGCAAACAGGTCCTCATAGGAGATGCAGTGGAGCCAACACCCCTTGAGGTGTGAAGACCAACCTTTGATGAAGACAACTCTTAGATGACCGCAACAAAGGAGCAAAGTGTTTCGACACCAAGAGAGATAGATTTAGTGACCAAATAGGTAGATACGACCCACCTTGTTATCACCCTCAAGGAGCTATAAGACTTGGTTGAATCGGTGTTGGGCATGAACTTTAGGGAGCGGAAATGAATTCCTCGCAAGATTCTGAGGTGTTTATAGGCCTTCACGTCCCTACTAATAGCTTACACAATGTGGTCATGTCCAAAATGGAGGAGCTAGTAGATTATGAGGACTCCAAAAGGGACGACCTACGGTGGACTGATGGTTTCGGGGAGGGCAACTCATTGGCTGATGAGTTGGAAAACATTAGCGAGAATCTTGATGAATCACTTGCAGCCACTACTGAAGCAGGTGATCAAACGGAGGAAGACACTGGTGAGGAGATTCCTATTGAAGGTGAACGTTCTGATTTTATTGAAGTAGAGATGTTTGGAGATGTTTGGAGTGAACAACCTTCTCGAGGCCAATAAATCCTTGGACAGAACCATTGATGAAATTAGTGAGCTTGCGATAGATGATACCCCTATTACGTTGTCTGTTCCACCTACCGAGGATGGAAGTGACATGGTTGATAGAGAACCGATTACAAAGGCAGCTCAGGAAGAAAACCTGATTTGAGAGGAGGTATCAGTCGATGTAGCTCCTCTTAAGCCAAGCATCGATCCCATTTTGGCGGAGTTAATAGGCGAAGACCATCCCCAACATGAAATATCTTTTGGGAAAGGTATACATTGCCACCCCTTTCTACGTTATCCAAGCTATTCATCTTTGTGTATCCTCATGTGCTAAATTCTTCTTTTGTTATCAATCCAATTACTGAGGAGAAGCTTCCTGTGAGAAAAAACTTATAGAAATTCCTCCCATGGACTATGGTAAGCTTTTCACCTTGTTATAAAATGTATTTCCGTGTACCATTGCTGACACTTCTCTTTTGCTTGTCCAGATGAGATCGTGAGCACTGTTAGTGTCATTAGATGACATTCCAAGATTATCTCAACACGCGTGATCTGCTAAGGGATGCTTGAATTAATGACAGCCTTAACATCCTCATCACCTGATCTCGCAAGCACATGAGATGAAGTGTTAATAGCCCTTGCCGAAGATGTATAAACCTATATTCGTAATGACGGGTTTCGGCGGGTTGTAGAGATGTATTTTGCATCTTTGGTTAGACAATCAATCTTGGCATTGGAACTTGCTAATATTGAGACCAACGTTGAGGTTCAGGCTAGTCTAAGAGCTGCAGAATTGAAAAAAAAACCTTAATGGAGGAGCTGGATCGAGTTTGCGACTCGATGGCCAACATTGATAATGACTTAGCCAATGCCCAAGAGGAACTACTGAGGGTACAAGCTCAGATTGTGACTCTCATAGTTACTTGAGAGGCGAAAGCAATAGAAGGAACCACTCTCGAATCGAGGATTGCTACAGTTTCTTCTACGATAGATCGTCTTCACGAAGAATTTAGTAGGAGTGGTGACCAAGTTTGATCATCCCTGACCATGGAAAAGGATCTATGTAAATGTATCATTTCCTCTTTTCAAAAATAATATATCCTTAGAATGATGTAAAACCCCTTTTGTTAATGAAAGCAAAGATAGAGATTTATGGTTTATTGTCTTATCTTCTCTTGCCATTTTCCTCCTTTTTGAATCATTTTCTTTACTCAACATTATGAGAGTTAAGTACGATTGACATTATAAGAGTCAAATGTGACTGACATTATGAGGGTCGAATGTAGTTAACATTATAAGAGTCGCATGTGGATGACATTATAAGAGTTGAATATGATCAACATTATAAGAGTTGAATGTTGTCGACATTATAAGGGTCGAACATAGTTGACACTGTGAGAGTCAAATGTGGTGGATATTATGAGCGTCATGTGTAATTGACATTATGGGAGTCAAATATAAATGTGGTGGACATTATGAGAGTCACGTGTAATTGACATTATGGGAGTCAAATATAAATGTGGTGGACATTATGAGAGCCACGTTTAATTGACATTATGAGAGTCGAACACAATTGGCTTTATAAGAGTCAAATCCAATTAATCTTTGACATTGTGAGAGCCTGAATATACTTAACTTTATGAGAGTCGAATATGAATTAGTATTGGCATTATGAGAATCGAAAGCCATGCTCATGTGTGCTCTTTTCTGCGTAAGTGAGATATCCTGCCCTTACAGTAGACGTTGTGACGGTATCTCTTGAAGCAACATTAGCGACATTCTTTCGACGATGATACTGAATCATTGCCTTGCGAGAGGTACTTGAATGACATTGGTTGAATTCAGACCATTGTAATGGGATGAGCTTATTGATTTTGTTCTTTTTTTGAGACACTCTTTCTAAAGGATTGCAGCCATTCATGTTTATAAATAAGAGGGTTATGCCCACCACCCTTTTCATTCCTTCGGCTTTTACAAATATCCTTTATTTTTGTGTTAAAGAAATGACTCCTAAGAGAAGAATTGCCAGTGTTCCCAAAGTTAGAGAATCATCGTGGTCGTGAGTAAGGCGGGACGAATCTTCCCCAACCAAGGGGGAGGACCCTGAGTCTTTATTCGACTGTGGTATTTATTAAGTCTGTTATTTATCTCAATGACTGGTCCTTTTGGTTTCCATGATCTAATGATGCTAATTTTGTAGATGTGGTGAGGAAACCTGTAGTTGAAGAAGTGGAGGCGCGAGTCAATGAGGCTCACTAGGAATGGGATGTGCTTACCAGACACTTGGTTTTCATGTCTACTGAAGAAGCAGATGTCTCTTTTATCCAGGAAGAGATTTTAGACACGCTAGCTTGCCTAGAAGCTCATGTGTACAACTCCGAGTTCAGGGGCACAGTAATGTGTCTCCTTGATGCTTTGTCTGAACTCTATAAGGGGAAGGACATCAAGGTGCTAAAAGGGCTAGAGCACGACGCTTGTCTATGCCTTTAGGAAGAGGAGATCAGAATGGTGGACTTAACTGCTCAGTAAACCCGGGTGTTAGAAGAGATTGGCCCGCTAATGAGAGATGCTGACGAGTTGATGGCGTAGATGGAGGCATTGAAGGAGCGCTACAACAAAGTAATGAATTGCTTGGAATCTCGTAAAAGGTTCATCGATCACATGGCAAATTCGATTCATTGGACTATCTATATGGTGGACCGGGGCGAGCTGATGAGCCGAGAGATCGAGGCGCGGTGGAGTCTCTAGGGAGACTATTTATAACCTCAACGCGGCACAGTTGGATGTCAATGCGGCGAATGATGCCCTGGAGATAAATGCAGAAGTGTTGCCTACATTACGTGCTAAACTCCTGAACTTTAGTAGCCCTGACGTGGCGAGAGACTGAGAATGTAGTGGTGGTAGGGCGGGGTGCCCTTTATTGTATTTTTCCCTTATTGTAGCCACATTTTATTCTTTTAATAAAAAAATTAATTTTTATCCCAATTTTGTGTGCCTTCAGATTTCATATGTGAGTCTTACCTCCCCCCTTTGAGAAATGTATCATGTAGTTATAAAACAGAATGATATAGTTGTCAATGAGAGATTGTGGTGTGGATGATGATGGGGCTGTGTTTGTCTTGTTATGGTAGGCTACCTATGTACCCTGGAATAGGATCAAACCCAGTCATAGTTCGATTGTGGGATTTTGGGTGTTATTGTCCCTTTTTTTCCCCTAGTATTTTTTACTAGGTCTAGGATTCACTTAATTGTTGCATCCCATTGCCATTGCTGGTTTTCAATGGGATCAGTGAGAATTTGATCTTGCCGTGAGTGAATTTTCTTACTTGTGGTGCCCATACGGGTTTTTGTCACACCCTTTCCATCATGCTTTATGGAATATACATGTCCTTTTTTTCCCTTAAGATCCCTTAGCCCAAGACTGGGGGTTGCCTACTTTTGCATCCCATTACTATTTTTTTAATGAGATCAACAATGATGATTTTTTTTAAAGAATGTGGTTACATCCATGTTAGGAAGAAACTTAGACTGCCTACGTGCTTGTATAAAACATGATTAAACCGACGTAGTTCCTTGAAGCCCCGTATAGGTCATTATAGGGGTAATATTTATTCAAGAATATGACATTGATAACATGGAGGATTTGATTGTTCTCCACGTCATGGAGAAGATATGTACCATTAGGGTATGCCTTTTCGATAGCATATGGACCATCCCATTCAGAGGAAAATTTACCTTCTTTTCATTTGGTAGGGTCAAGTGGTGATCATGTAAGAAGGACGAGCTCACCCTTAGTGAAGGAGCAAAGTTTAACTTTCTTATTGTAAGCCATTGCCATGCAGGCTTGGTATAATTCCAAATGCTGTTGTGCAATGAGCTTGGATTCATCAAGGGTTTCAAGTTCTAAAAGGCGAATATAATCTTGGTGGCCTTTGCATCTGTCAAACCATCTTGTATTGCAACCCTTAGCGATGAGACTTGGATTTCAACTGGTAGAACGACCTCTGCTCCAAACACAAGGGAGTAGGGAGTTGCCTGTGTTGGTGTACGAAAGGTAGTATGATATGCCTATAGTACTTTTGGTAAGCCCTCATGCCAGTCCTTTTTACGTGTAGAGATCATTTTCTCAATGATTTTGCAGAGATTCTTATCGAAGGTTTCTGCCAAACCATTAGCTTGAGGATAATAACGTGAAGAATGCTCCAGATCGATATTGTATTTTGCCATGAGCCAGTATAGAGGTGAACTGCCAAATGGCTACCCATTGTCTATAATTATATGATCGGAGACATTGAACCTGTATACGAGGTGGACCTTGACGAACCAGACTATGTCAGAAGCTTTGATTTCTCTTAGGACGACAACTTCTGCCATTTGGAGAAGTAGTTTGTTGCGGCAAGAATGTAGCAGTGCTCTTTGATAGAGGTTGGAGTAATGGGCCCCACTATGTCCATCCTCACTAGGAAAATAACCAAGAACAAGAGGTAGTGTGTAATGGTTTGGCAGGCACATGACCATAATCGCTATGTAGTTAGCAAATGCGACATCGATTGGCATATTCAATGCAATCAACCACCATTGTTGGCTAGTAGTAACAAAGTATTTTTAAGTGGTACTATAGCTTAGGGTCATTTTGGTGTCCGCCACATACACCAGCTTGCACTTCATTCATTACATTTCTTGCTTCATCGGTTGATAGGCAACGTAACAATATGTCATCAAGTGACCGCCTGTATAATTGATTTTCCTGTAGGGTAAATCGAGGAGCACATCATCTCATTTCAGCACGCTTAATAGGGTTAGTTGACTCCCTCTTATCCATGAGATGTTGAATTAGGGGCCCACACCAATCTTCCTCTCTCGGGTTTGATTTGTCATCTATACCTTGTGCATCACACTCTTGTAATTTAGTGTTGTAGGTGAGGAGGACATCTTCCTCAATGGTTACAAACAATGGGGAGACAACCCTTCTTTTTCCAATATGGACAACAAGATAGTTGTCCCTTGGGTGTGTAAGAGATATTGCTAGGTTGGCGAGTGCATCGGCTTGCTTATTATGGTCCCTTCTGATGTGCTATATCTACAGGTGCCTAAACAACTTAGCCAAGTCTTTAGCCCTTTGAAAATAGGGTGTTAGGCTTGGCTTTTGATGTGGTAAAGACCATTCATCTGGTGGATGACGAGCTCTGAATCTCCATAAACCATGAGGTCATCTATAGGGATTTCCAAAGCTTGTTTAAGTCTTGCGATCAGAGCTTCATACTCTGTTTCATTATTCGAGCGACCCTTGGTTAATGTGAGGGAGTGCCTAATGATGTTATTATTTGGGGTGACAAAAACGAGGCCGATCCCTGAAGACTTATCTATATTATCTCCTAGGGCAGCAGAAGGACCCCGGGATGCTCCATCGAAGAACATTTCTCAGTCTTTCTTTATTTAGACTTACATGACATTCTCATCGGGCAACTCCATTTGAAGGGGTGAACCATTAGGTACTAGGTGTGCGGCTAGAAAATTTGCTAGCTCTTGACCTTTGATTGTGCATTGTGGAACATAATGAATATCAAATTTTGAGAGAAGGACAATCCATTTAGTGATACGCCCTTGCACTGAGGGATGACTCATGATGTACTTCAATGGGTCAGCCCTTGATATAAGGTGTATCGTCATGGTAAGCAGATAATGTCCCAACTTTGTAATGTGAAGATTAGAGCTAAACAAATCTTCTCAATAGGTGAGTAATTTAGTTCAATGCTAACCATTGTCCTGCTAAGGTAACATAAAGCGTGCTCCTTGTCTTCTTCATTGTGTTAGGCCAATAGTGCCTCGAGAGATGATTCCATTGCTGCTACATATAGTAGTAATGGCTTACCGGTTGCCTAGCTCATTAGTACTGGTGGATTCAACATGTATTATTTTATACTGTCAAAAGCATTTTGACAGGCTTGGTCCCACACAAAAGGAACTCCCTTCTTCATCCATCGTGAAAAGGGCTAGCAACGTCTTGAAAAGTTTGAAATGAACCGGTGAATGTATGTAAGTCTGCCCTGTAGCCTCTTGAGTTCAGAGATATTCCGTGGTATTGACATGTCAACTATGATGGTAATTTTCTTGGGATTTATTTCTATACCCTTATCTCGAACAACAAATCTAAGAAATTGCCCTGAATATACACCAAAAACACATTTAAGAGGGTTCATTTTCAGATTATAATGACGAAGCCATTGAAAGACCCGGTCTATATCGATGATGTGGTGCTGTCTAAGTTTTATCTTTATCACCAAATCATTGACATAATATTCAATTGCATCATGTAGCAGGTCCTCAAATATATAGGTCATTACCCTATGGTAAGTGGCACCGACATTCTTTAGACTAAAAGACATGACCCTATAACATAATATTTTAATCGGTGTACGAAATGCGGTAGCCTTTTCATCCTCTAGAGCCATTTGGATCTAATTGTATCCCTAATAACCATCCATGAAAAATAGAGCTTCATACCTCATGGTAGCGTCTATCAGCAACTTTGTGAGCAGTAGTGGGAAGCTATCTTTTGTGTATGCACTATTAAGGTCCTTGTAGTCGATACACACCCTAATTTGATCATTCTTTTTCTGTACAAGCATAATATTGGCAAACCATTTTCGAATATCGAACATGGTGAATGAACCTGGTTTTAAGCAGCTTCTCCACTTATCATCCCTTTATTTTGTTGGCAATATCATGTCTGGCCTTATGAGGATGTTTCTTAATGGGCCGCTAAGACGGATCGATGGCAAGGCGATGAACAACCACGTTGGGGTCCAACCCTGGAATTTTAGAATAATTCCAGGTGAACACGTCTTAGTTCTATCTCAGAAACTCGAGATACTGTGTCTGTTCTTCTAAGGAAAGGCATGCACTGATGAAAGTGGGATGAAAGTCTTCTTCCATTCCTAGGTTCACTTTGATCAGGTCATCTATTGTTGCTTGACCTCTATCTACAAGTTTTGGAGGAGTGGGTATCACTGGCCCCATAATAAAATCTTCAGAGGACGACGATTATGTCTCCACAAATAAGCATTCAAAGGGAGTGTCCTTTAGTAGGTCAATCCCGTATGTTGTTATTGCATGAGAGAAAATTTTTAATTTGGTGGGATTTCTGCCTAACCCCCTTGTATCATCTTTGTTCTTAGAATGGAGGACTAAGCATTCAAACTGTTGAGTTAGAACTTTCTTACCCTTGTAAGAATTCTTTCATTTCCCTTGCTGGTCAAAGTCAGAGTTTTGGAGCAACTAGGGAACCAACTTCATGTGTGACAATAGACTGTTTGGCTCTTTGAGTTCTCTCTTTGATATAGGACCTAGGTGGTCCTTAGACCGAATAGGGCCTTCAGGGAAGAAAATGGAAGGTGCTCGATAAGGATCAACCCATGCTCTTAACAGGTGTGTTAGTGAGAGGATGAAATCTGTGCTATTAAGTCTGGTAACAACGTGGGTTTGTCCTTAGTAGCTTTAATGCCATGTTGTACCTTAAGTTTTTGGGGGTTTGATGTTACTGTCATTGTTTTTCCTTGAAGTATCACGTGTTATTTTTAGGGATTAGTCTTTTGATAATATGTGGCATCAACAAAATAAGCATCCGTTATTTGAAAGGGATTACTATCGGCTATTATAGTGCCCTGAGTATCTTGCCAGAGGTACTTGATACACTGGTGGTATGTGGAGGGGACCACCTGAAATTTATGGATCTATGGTCGAAGATGAGGGAATTGTAAGTAGTGTCTGCATCGATTAAGTAAAAAAATGTCCAATCTTCTATATGACTAAACTTTGTCCTTAGCCTAACAGAGCTAAGAGGGCATTGCTCATTTTGATTAAAGCCCTGAATGACAAGTGTACTGGGCCTGAGCTGAGATGGATCTACTCCTAGGTAGTCCAGGGTTTTGGCTAGAAGTATGTTGATTGCTGAACCACCATCAATCATTACTCTAGACACAGGCTGATTATCAATAGAACATGTAATGAATAATGGTATATTATAACTAAGATCATCGGAATACCGATCAGTATCTTCAAAAGTGACTGTGGGCATACATAATCCTTCTCGTATTGCAGTCTGCCAAGAAGCCCGGACAACCTCATCATTTATGGTGAACTCATTTGGGTGAGTCAGTGTATAGACCATAGAGGCCCTGAGCTCCGATGATGTATGAAGGACATCATAGACGGTTAACAACAATGAGATCTTCTTGAGATATGCCATTACGTCATATGGAATAGGTGTATCCATCTTCTTGATAGCCTTGTTGTGTTCGGTCTCTATAGTTGTCTTCTTCATTGCATCGGCTTGTTGATTGGTTGTGGGACCCCATGACAGAATTTGTTTCTCAGATCGTAGTTTAAGTTGGTTGACATACCAGGAGTGTGGATGACATCCTTTCATTGGGGTAGTGATTTTAAGTTTGGTAACATTGCAAGCCTCTATTTGACAATGAGTAGACATTTCATCCTCAGAGAAGTCCTGAGATGTAGTGGCAAAACTAGAGTCATCGTCATCACTAGAGTCATCTAAGTTGGTGACTAAGGGTGGCATGCCTTGCAAAGATAAGTCACGTCGCCAGGTTTTTCATAGATATGGGGCAACGTCGTCGTTATTAGCCGAGGTCGAGAAGTCACTTGCATTCATGTTGATGTCCCATTGATCTTGAGGCAAAAACTGCACCACACTTTGTATGTATCAGAGATCATGTCTATATGCTATTTGTTGGCAATAAAAGCGGTCAATGAACATTGGCCATGAAGAAACATTGCAAGATGGTAGCGTCAAGTACCATTCAAAAGAATGTGAGTCTAGGGAAACTGGGAAAAGCCGCACCAATAAATCATGTGTGGTGGCTGACAAACCGATTTCTTGTAAGAAATGACTGGTATGAAAATAGGGATCCCCGTCCCTTGTATATAATGTGAGCAGAGGGAGCTGATAGTCCTATGGAAATTGGGTAAGATATACCTCATGTTTGATAGGTTGCCTTGTTACATTGAACCGTTGAGAATCCAGTAGTTGAGTGATGATTTGGTTGGGGACACCCTTAAATTCTTCATATGTCTGTTGTCGAGGAGGTTGTCTCAAGGAGTCCGTATTCCAAGGGTTATAGGGATCCATACTTTGCCTCATAAATTCATGAATAAATATTTCGATCAAATAGTTCCATGAAGGTATGCTTTAGGGCGCTAAGTCCATGAACCAAGCCAACGGTGAACCATTTAGGGAGAGTGAGAATAGTCATAATAACAAGTAGTCATTGTGCATTATCTCTCTACATGATATCATGATTTTAAACCAATGATGATGTGGGCATTGATAGTCTTCATTTGAGAAGGTAGCAAATAGTGGAACCTCAAAGCCCGGGGAAAATGCCTCAAAATATATAGCTCAATGACAAGGGAATGATCGTCACCTGAACTTGGTTAACACATTTTAAAAGTATGTACATTTGCTTGGTGTCATAAGAAAATGAGTAATTCTTGTAGAATGTAGTGGTGGGTCTTGTATAGAATTTGTTAATGCAATGAAGATACCACCGATGTTATATCTATATAATGCCATTGGGATGGTTACCCCTTTAAAGTGATCTTGGTATGTCAAGCTATTCTGTAGCCAATCAATCACTATTGTCGACCCATGTGGTGTTGGTGCTGGATGTGATTCTCTGTGTGGGTGAGAATTAACATCATGTACAATTAACTCTATATTACAAGTGACGATCAGGGACTGGAGTAAATCTTCGAGCATAAACTCTTTCAATGTCACCGGTATTCATAGAGGTTGTTCTAACAAGTTATTTTCATGGAGTAATGAGGGAGAGGCCTTAATTGTAAGAGCCATTTCCTTTTTCTTGATTATCTCTTTCAAGCGAAGGGCCTTTTTTTTAGCATGTTTAGGAGGGCTATGCGTTTGTTGTGTTCCTGCTTTAATGGATTGTAGTCTTCTTTTACGTGTCACCTTGCTTTAGAATATGATTCAATCATCTTCATCATTACCATCATCTCCATTATCTTAAGGATTCATGAGGTCAACCATATTCTCATCAACAGAGATAGCGTTCGTGGTTGTGGCCCTCATATCTACGTCTAGTTCCAAGGTGTTCTTGTCAATCAATTCCTGAAGCTTGTCTTTAAACACAAAACAATCTTGCAATGTATGACCCAGAATACGATGATATTTGCAATATTTCAGGTCATTGACCTTATCAACTTCTGTGGGTCTTTTTGACTTGGGGAGTATGATATCCTAAGATTCAATTATTTGCTTGAAGAGGCTCTCTAAATCAGTGGGATGGAATGTATAGGCCTTCTCCTGCCGATCCTTCATGCTTGGCCTTTTAGGAGGAGCTTCTTGTTCTACTAGCTTAGTTGTCTCCGTAGTATGTTTGACTTTTAACTTACTGGGTGGCTTTTTAGTGCCTACCATGGCCTATTCCATCTTGTTAACCACTATTTTTCTTTTTTTCTAATGTTTGTGGTCTAGCAATCTCCTTTCTAAAGCAGACGCTTTGGATATTAGGTCATCGAACCCAGAGTACTTCTGTGCCGTAAGATGAAGAGAAAGTTTGAAGGCTATATTCTGTAGACACATCTCAATGAGTGTTTTAAGAGGAGGTGCATTCTCACAAGCATAAGACATATTCTTCCATCTGTTAATAAAGTCCACCATTGACTCATTGTCCCGCTGCCTTTTGTTAAGTAATTCATATAGTTTCATAGGTCTATAAGTGCCGTGAAACTATTGTACAAATGCTCGTTTCATCGAATCCCAGTCTAAAATGGAACAGGGTTTCAAATTTGAATACCATGTAAAAGCAACCCCATCTAGAGATTGGACAAACAATTTTAGCAACAAGTCACCATGTTGGGCGATGACATTGCATTGGGATTCAAAGTGAGCAATATGTTGCCTGGGACATGTCATCCCATTAAATATGTTGAAATGATGCTAGACAAATTTTTGTGGGAAAGGTGACGCAACCACATGTGGAGGATAAGGTTTCCCAGTGATGTATGTGCTTACAGTTTCTTGCTCTTTGTATTCATTAAGCATTTCAGTCATCATTTCCTACATATAATTAGGGTCCATTGTGGGTGCAGTTGGATGCACATGTGGTCCCTGTGGCATAAAGTGAGGCTGTGCATATGCATTGTAACCATATGTCTATGGAGGTGTAGGTCCATATAGAGGTGACTCCTGTTGATGATAAGTAGATTGGTGAGGTCCTTGTGGGTGCGGACCTTGCGGGAAACTTTGCATGAACGACCCTTGTAGAATAGATGCATTGGGTGCAACACTCATAGCTGAGGCAGCTCTTGACAACGTGGCAAAGGTATACTCTGGTGAGTAATGGGGGTACCCCCCTTACGTTGGGGCGATATCCTCTGTGCTGCCCCCCTCTACGACGCTTGGGAGCCGAGACAGGGGGGAATCAATTAACTTTTTGGGGGTGAAGTGACAACTCCAAAAGTGAATAGATTCCCCCCTCTGCCTTGGCTCTCGTGCATCGCAAAGGGGGATGACATAAAGTATATCAGGCCCCTTACATTTGGCTAGGAACATCCGACCTTATTGATTTTGCTGCAGCAAGATTATGATTTGGTGGGGTCGTACCCTACCTTTCAAGTGTGAGTTGCTTAATCATAGCCTTTAGTTCGGCTATTGCGATGTTCTGAGCGGCCAAGCGTTGATCTCGACTTTCTACCTAGGCTCGCCATTCTGAGGTTGTAGTGTGTTTCCCTTCAGAGTTAGAATGGTACTCCCTGAGGTCTACATTTTCTATATTTGTTGTAGGGTTTGTTGACGGATCTTGACCTCCTCTTGATCTTGTTATTGTCGCTTCAGACCCTTGTGAGGTAGAGGTAACCTTGACTATCATGGCAGTCTTAGGTGTAATATGAGGATTATCCCCGTGATAGAACATAACGGGAGAGGCTGTCGGGGCCCTTCCAATGGTTGGTAGCCCTCTTGAGGGTGTTCTAGGTGTCCTAGTACTTGTTGCCAATTAACTTTTGGTCATCATTCCAGTGGAGTTGAAAGCTTGTGGTCGCGACCTAGAAGGACTTGGGGTGTTGACAGGGGCATCTTTCTTTGCCCCGATGAACATTACCATTGCTTAGGAGTCATGAGTAGACCCAAGTATTTTACCCTTACCAACATAAGGTGTATAGCCCAAACTACCTTTGGTGTAGGAGGGCAGGGAAGGGTTGGCCCTTTGTGGATGTGCTCATGGTGGCATTGTGTTGATTTGCATATCCCCTACCTCGGGTTGCATGCAAAATAACTTGTGTGCTCTAGTCCTTTGCCATTGAGTAATGTTTCTTTTCTGCTTTTGTTCAGGGGATACCACTCTTCTTCTTTTTGGTGGTTTACTTTCTTCAAACCCCTTGAGTGGTTCAAATTGGGTTAACAACATTGAGTTCTTGAACTCTACCCTTGCCTAATTGTGCTGCTGATTAGGACACACATGTGGGATTTGGTTCTTGCTTTGGATTTATTTTTCTCATTGTGTAAGTTTTTTTTAGGTCAAAGTGGCTTGAATGCCCCATTCTAATTGACAACCAGTTCCTCTTAAGCATAATGGAGACTCCCATGACAGTAATGTGTATTGCAGTCAAATTCTGGTTCACTAGCGGCGAATGGAAATTTTCACTTGTGTCGATAGATGTGCCTGAATAAGACTTTTCCTTATGCTGGTTGTGTGTGAATGTGGAAACATTTTGTTCATTTACCATAGTAACGTTGCGCGAATGTTGTCATTTTCACGAGCGTACATTCTTGAGCGAATGGGAAACTTCATTCTCATTTGCAAGACATGTTTTCAACAAAGGGTCCTCGAGCCAATTAAGGTCACTGACTTGGACTTTCTCTTGGCGAGTGGAGTTAGGTAATTGAATATCAGTTTCGAACTTAGGTACCAAAGACTTTTCCCATCTTCGTGTGTGGTGTCGTCTGTGACGACGAGTGTTTCACAGCAAATTAAGATTTTTCACATCATTCGCAAGTTCAAACCATGGCAAATGTGAATAGTCATCCTCATTCGTGCGATTTGACTGTGGTGACTGGAATTTTGGGCACTTTCCCAAAGTTTTAACAACTTTTGTGTGAAGGTTCAACTCAGACTTAGGTATCCATTGTTTCCTTAAGTTGTTCAAAGTGATTTGGGGAATATATCCCCTTGGTTTAACATCAAATTTTCCATTTTTAATAGAAACAAACAATGCTATCACTGCCCCAGGGGAGACTAAAGCCTTAACCCTTGGTGAAGTTAGGGAGATCGAAGCCTCAACCACAGGTGACTTTTGAGAGACCGAAGCCTCAACCATAGGTGACTTTTGGGAGACCAAATCCTCAACCGTGAGGACAGATGGTGATGGGGAGACCAAAGCCTCAACCCATATTTTCGATGTGACTTGTGGTGAATCGACAGAAGGTTCCACGGTTGCAACTCCGTTAAGGTACCTATGAAAGAAGGAAACACCCATTAATACAACGAAACTTAAAGAGAAATGAGAGAGAGTATTGTCCCACCGGGCGTGCCAGAAATTTGTAACACCAAATATCAAGTTGTATAAGGCAAAATTCGTTGAATAAATCACCTAGCCATTTTAGAGGCTAGTTTATTATTTTATGAGCAGGGAGTTATACTCCAAGTTTAATGGACTTGTTAATTACAGTTGTTTAACATAGCTAACCTCTGATTAACTTTAAGTTTCTCGGCTTGTATTGTAAAGCAAAGTTGCATGAACATAAAGAAGAAGAAGAAGAGATGAAAGAAAATATAATATTCCTTTATTTAGCATATATATGATTACATTGTTCATACACCAACAAATTTACCTAGCTATAGATCGATTCATCATTATGCTTCCTATGATATCTTCCTTGGAGAGATCGCTGACGTATAATGGACTTGTTTTTTCCTCTTTTGGAAAAGAGGTAAACTTATAGACCTTTAAGGGATGGGTGCAACTTGCTTGGTTTCTTGAGAGCTTGAGCTTACGATGGATCTTCAAAACTTTCAGAACTTCTCAAACTTCTAAGACTTGCCCTCTCGTGCCAATCTTTGAAGTATTTATAGGTGCCAAAACGAATTAGAGAAGAGTCTTTGTTGAGGAAGAACTTTATCTCTTTCATGGCTTTTTTGTTGGAGTGGGATTCTTTAATCCTTATCCCAAAGATATAGGTGGTAATTTTATGTGAGAATCCACCCTCTTCCATCTCCTAGGTAGTTAGGGAACTCATAAGAGTTGCGACCATCCAAAATAACAACCCCAGAAAGAGATATAGTCGAATTTTAGTTTCTAATTTATGTAGTGTGTGAATATGAACAATACATTCGCGCACAATTTTGGTGGGGAACACAAGTATCTGAGAACCTTGCTTTCGGGTGAATGAGGTTGTGATTATTCATTCACCGAACCCGAGTGTGACGAATGTCATATTCTTTTTCCATTCGTGCACACTTTTGGGTTTCTACAATATGAATGCTACAACAATTACACAAGAATTTGAAAATATATAGACAAATAAGAAAAATCCACATATTTCAATTTCACATAACAAAATTTAGTGATAACAAAGAAAGGACATTGACTATTTCATGTCAGAGTAATCAACAAAACATTATTAGAAGTTGAAATAACATAATAATAGAAAGTATTCACACTATCAAATTACTATAAGATTGAATTCTTGCCATACCTCATAAACATTATTTTTCTGATTTCTTTTTCCCCATTTCTAATAGTTTGGTTAAATAATTTACATGTGAGGTCTAGGAACAAAAATACATTTTTACGGCATGCAATGCATGTCACTAATAACCTTTTACAGTATGCGTAGAAATGCAATTAGATGGATAGCTATAAAAAGTTGACTAGTATAGACAGTGTGCATTTGATGTCATAAAAAGAATATATATATATATATATATATATATATATATATATATATATATATATTAAATAAAATTATAATA
>JAOXJP010262763.1:0-20882 GCA_025762735.1 Platanus orientalis
AGGAATGAGGCTAGGCCCCCACCTTGTTTAACACTAGTGATGGAAGCCACTTCCTCCCCTTGGGTTAAAGATATTCTTCCTCTTTCTTTCTTCATATTTTTCTAATTTTTCTTAGACTTTGGTATTGTTGAAATTGAGATTTTGTAAGAGATTGATCACTTTAGTCACAGATTTGAAGTTTTTGTTGAATCATCGATTCTAGGAAGTCACCAAGGGCTGCATGATCACACTTGTGGAGGAGATCAACCAAAATTTGCAGTTTTTGAAGTTTTTGAGATTGATCACTTTAGTTACACGAAGTCTTTCTTGTATTTCAATTTCTTTTTGCTTTTATTCTTCTATCTCTAGAAGTCTGAATTCAAGACAATTTTGATATCTTTAAGTTTCATAATTCAAGTTATAAGGATGAGAATCTTTCACCTTTAATATATACTTAATTCTATCAAGATCCATTCTGATTTCATCTTCTGATTTTCTTTTCAGTTTTTCAATATACAACTCTCAGGATGGTGGTTCATAACACCCTTTGGTGTCAATGAAGTCAATTCAGAAAGGGTCTGGGACAATTCAAGAAGGGTCCGAGAATTTAGCTAGATAGAACCGACTAAGTTGGATTTGATACCAAATTTGATACAACACAATTGAGAAGATACCAAAATTGATGTAGGAAAATCCCAAAAGCATCAAAATAATAATTATTAGATTTAAAGTGTGGAAGTAAGATATTTCAAGAATTGAATTTAACACACTTAAGTAGCCACAAAACTATGGAAAACAAACAATAGAATAACATAAATAGAGTTTAGCATAATTCAGAAAGAAAAGAAGAAGAAAAAAAAAGAAAAAGACTTAGAAAGGGTATTTTTGTAATTTTGGACAAAAGTCCGGAAATTAACAAAATTCCCCTAACACATCAGAAAGTTTGGAAACTTTCCAGATCAATAGTGTAGAGTTCAGAGGGTCTACAATTAAAATTTCATGAGATTTTGACAAGTTTTGATTAACCAAATCATGAAATTTCATAAAATAGAAAGTTCTTTAATGGAGGTTTTGATGAAAACCAGCAGAGAATCTTTAGTGGAAGAAGAAGATAGGAAAGAATATAGGAGAAAAGAAAGACAAAGAGAGAAGGAAATGATAAGAGATACCTGGACGAGAAGAGGAGAGTGAGAGAGAGGTACTCACGTATGCACCTTAGTGTGCTACAACCCACATGGAGAGGAAGGGTGATGCAACATGCATGTAGGGTGTGAAGTGTATGCTTGGAGATCAACAAAATTGCTAAAATAATAAAGAGAAATAAATGAGATTCCTTCTTGCACGGTTCAAACTTCAAATCCAAACTCGAAACAGTTCACTACTTGTATTCAGTATGCATTAGAAACATTAGAGTTTATAAAATAATAAACAAATAAAGACCTAAATAATGTGTTCAATCATTAAGCCAAATTTGAGATTGGAAAAATTAGGGTTGATGCGTAGAAAATATTATAATTGAAAATTTCTTCGAAAATGTGCCCAAATTTGGCTATAATAAAGGAGAACAATCCAATAAACTCAAGAAACAACTAGAAAGGTCTAAAGATAGGTTTATAGTATGTTTTAGGCTTAGAAAGTAAGGTCAGAGTTGGTAGGTTTAGGCTATAAATTGAAAACTCATCTCCAGACCATATGCCACAACATGCCTACCAATCGCTAATTTTAGGGATTTGAAAAGAGGGTTCAAAGAGAGGATGAATACATTGATTTCATTGGCAATAGTTTGAATTTAGTCTTCTAGCATGAGTGCATGAAGAATCCCGCAAGAAACTGGCCGAACTTAAATATTTAAAGAAATTTGAAAATTCATTGTCAAAATAGGGTGTGCCGCCAGCCCATATAAATCCAACCTAGGGTTTTTATTTGGAGAAGCTTTTCCGAAATGGGACCCACACTTTAGGATTGCCCAGGGGTCTACTACACCCTAGGAAAGTCAAACTTACCAAAAGCCTAATGGTTTGGAGATGGTATGCAGTCTCGTAAAATCACTTCTTGTGTTGTATTCACGCTTGACTCCATGGAAACTGAATTGAAACTCTTCAAAAACTGAATTTCTAAGATGGAAACCTCCACAAGCGTGATCGTCCAAGCCTTAGGGAAGATACGAAGGTGTTGAACTGCTAAGAAAACTAGAGGAGAGTTGTAAGTGATCGTTCTTCTACAAACAGTCTAGCATCAGTGCTTTATGCCCCTACTAGTAACCCATGAGAGGATAGGCTTCGAAGGGGATTTTTTCTTTTTGCTGGTTGTGAATACCATATGCATCTCCCAAGGGTTGTGCAGCTTCTAGAAATCCTAAACCAACCAAAGAGATGGCTGGGTGCAACTACTGGTCAAACTCCCAAGAAGTGTCAAAAGCTCCCTTTCATGCCTGGCTAAGAGGAAATTTGATGTGGCTCTCTCACAACTACATGGTTGGCCATTCTTCCACTTGGAATAGGGTCGTCCAGCCCTTGAGTGTGTCTTGGAAGTGATGGTTCAACAAAAACTCTGAAGTTGGGTCTTCGGTGATCAATTCCTTGCTGTTGACACAGTTTCAACACAACACAAACTTGTAGAAAATTATAAGAAGAAGAGAAAGAAGAGGGATGAATCTTTAACCCAAGGGGAGGGAGTGGCTTCCACCACCAGTTTTAAACTAAGTGGAGGTTTAGTCCCATTCCAGGGTTTTGGGTTTCCAACTTGCTGGCAAGAGGAAGAAGGGGAAAATCACATTTAAACTTAATTCCAAATTTCATGAACTAAAAAATCTGGTTGTGTGGAGTTTATAGACTTCCCCCACGACTAGGTTTGATACAATCTAATGGGCACTGTCCGAAATACCCCTAACCCCATTACAAGGATGACAAAATTAAACCCCCCCCCCCATCTAAATAGAAAGACAAATAAGTCCAAAATAAACCACTATAGACTAAACTACCCTCAAAACATGTGTCCCCCCTATAAGAGACATAAACAATGCAAAATAAATAAAAATTAACTAAACTAAACTCCAAATAGCTCAAGGACTCTCTCTCGGTCATGATGTCCTCATCAAAGGGGAACTTAGGAGATGACATCAACCCTTAGAGAGGAGAACATAGCCACAACCACACCTTGGAAAATCACCTAATAGTTCAACACAATTCTTAAAAGTCTTCACTAAAAAATATGAGGGAGGAGATGCCTTTAAATAGGCTTACAAAACTCAAAGTTGCGTAAAATAAAAACTTCTAAAAATAGTAAGAGACTTGCTATCCAAATTTTTCTAAAATTTAAACCACTAAATACTAGGAAATAAAGTGGTTGTTTACTAGCTTGTGTGGGACCCCCTTTTTTTTTATACTTTAGAGCCTCCCTAAATGACAAAATAATGAGTTGTAAACTTGTATACAAAATTCCCCACATTGCCCTTGTCTTTTAGCCTTATTACATTAAACTCATACATAAAAGAAAGCCTAAACTATCTTTGGGACAAAAGGCCCATTATCCCCACACCCCTTGAACAAATTAAAATGATCCATACATGCTACACAACTTGAACCTTGCTCTCTTGTGTGGTGACACTTAAGAGTCTTTTTTGTTGTCCTCATCACGTCGCATATATATAAATATTATAAAAAAAATTTGTGGGTAGGAAGGAGGGACATGGTCATATAGGAGCAAATCTTAGGGTAAAAGCCCCAAATCCCTTTTGTTAAGGCTTTTGGAAATATATGGAAGGCCTACTATAAAGGAGCAATCTCTAGTGTACAACTATATTAAAAAAAGAACAAAGAAAAAAAAAGAAAAAAAGAGAAGACCCTACCGCGCTTTAAATATTACAAACAAAGAAAAATAATGATAGGTAGGAGGCAATGACGTAGGTGCAGAAGTTGGGGTAAAAGCTTCAAATTCTTATTGTCAAGATTTAGAAAAAGAAAATATGGAATATCCTACAGCATTATAAATATTTTCGATAAGTGAACATCTATATATACTAAAGCAAAGGGTTGCCACGTGGACAGCCCTTCTAATTTTATTTGGTTTTTTGAATATTTTTTAAGAGTGCCATGTGGACAATCCCTAAAATGGTTTCTCCTCTCCTATCCCTAATTTTTCTCAATCTCATCTCCTCTATCCCTAATTTTTCTCACCCACGCCCCTTTTTAAAATGAATTAAAAACTACCAAAAATACAAGATGTACACTTTCCTACTTTTCTCACATTCTCTCCCATTCCTATTTCTTCTCATTTGCATCTTGACGGGGGGACTTACACAGGATTTCAACTTCTTTAAAAATTGTACCTGTGCCAGCACGGGTTATCCACTAGTCTTAATTAGTGGGTCTCAGGTGTCCACATTTTTTTGGATGGATGACAAGTGGACTTTATTAACGAAAAGAGATAGTAGAGAGTACATAGATAAGCATGAGAAGATGGAGAGAGGAGGGAAAAGGGAAGAATAAGAAAATGAAAAAGAGAGAAAGAAGAAAGAAGAAAAAGAAACATTCCCTTGAGGTCATTACATTATAGTTTGAACAAACTCACACCCTGTCATCATAATATCCCTTTGTACCCCCCTTTAGCTAGACCATCCACAATGGAAATAGCCTCTCTTGGGATCCAGCAGAACGATATGTTCAAAGTCATAGCAAGAAATAGTGCTTCCTTCGCTAGATGGGATAGTCTCATGGGTCCTTCCTTTTTTCATCCAACCAATGACAATAGTGGAGTTACCTTCCACTGACAGATAGCAATGGAGGTCCATTGAGTGGGCTAATCTTAGACCGAATAGAAGTGTGTCTTAATCTATGCTGTGATGGCATCTCCCATTTCCAATGGCCCAGAATAGGCCTGAATTCAAGTACCTTGAGCATCTCTCAAGATACTTCCAATGGCTGATGGTGACGGGTTTCCCAAAGAACATCCGTCAAAGTTCAGCTTTAAGGCTGAACCCAAAGGTGGTTGCCATGAATGTCTAATCTGAGGAACATGTGGAGCTGAATGAGCAATGGATGGAAGGTCTCTGATATGTGTGTCGATAGAAATCCCTCGAAAAATCTCAACCAAGGATGCCCAAAGGGCAACTCTAAGAGAGATGACCTCAATCACATGTCTAAAGTCCCATCTTTTGTGTTGAAATATTCTTATCTTAGGTGTCCACATTCGCCCTTAGGCGATGGCTTTGTAGTTGCCATTTTCTTAGACCCCAATGTAGGTGATAGGGGTTCTGGGCAAGTGACAATTCTTACAGCTCACCTAGGCTAGCCTTTGACTTCACTGTTTAGCATATATGATGAATATACCATCCTTAAGAATAGTATAGCAAAATTTGTCAAACCAGGTTTCATCAGCTTTTTTAAACTCATTAAGAACTTTACCTTAGCTTGCATAAAATTTTAGCATTATCCTGTCATTCTTTTAATGTGGTAGTGCCCATAAAGAACAACACGTTTAACATTCGTAATTCAGGAATCCTTCTTTTCATTTGGAGCAAAGCCTCCATTTTGATTGAATAACTTAGCCTGTGATTGTTTTTTCTGGTTGATACTTCTTAGCTTTACACTTGGTCGTATGCACTAGTTTTTCTCTTTTATGTTACGTACTTTTGGTGTGAGGTTTTCCAAGTTTCGTTCGTTATGAAGATAGTTTGTAGCTTAGGCCTGAAAATGTGTCACAGTGATGAAATCTCATAAATCGTTCCTGACAAACTGATGCTTTATGGAAGTGTAGATACCAAAATATTACTCAATTCCCAAGAACGGATAATTAGCATTTGAGGAATGTGAACTTAGTCAGACCAGGATAAATACTAAAATTTATCATCATAATTGTTTAGAAGTTCTAGAATGGATGTGTATGTCAGGGGCAAATGGGCAATTGATGCATAAACTCTATGTAGGTGATGTGGATTGTTTATAGTAGTGGTACGGGTGTCAAATGTAGGCGTTATGCATTAACCTTTATGTATCTCTTCATTGATGGAAATATGATTTAACCAGTTCCCTTCTTATGCTCAAGTAACTCGTAAGATATTGAAATGTTGGTAGTTTGATCCATCAAAAAAATTAAAAATTAGTTGCTAGATTTTTCTGCCTTTTTCTTGAATGTAAAGTAGTAGAGTTGTAAACTTGTAGGTTTTGTGGCATGTAAAATTTATATACTTCTGTTGATTGTGATGATTCTGAATAGTCATGTGACAGTTCCAGAGTTCCATGCTTATTGTACTGCACTCCTAGCATGCCGAAATAATGATTATTGACAATTGTGTGGCTCTGGAACCACTCCTGGTAAAATTATACTGTCAATTCAGTGACTTATTTTACATCAAATATTGGAGCTTAAGTGGAAAATATTTATATATAATGTAATGCATGCATGTATCTATATGCTACATCTGTTATATGGAAATGTTTGGATTAAATGAAAAGGAGCATGCCCCATGTACTGAAAGCTTTCATGGTCATGACATACAGACATCTGCAAGTATGCAAAGAATTCATACAAATAGAAGATAGACTGAAACTGAGGTTTACCCAATTTCTCTAAAACTCATCATATTTGATCCCTTTGAATTCTTTGGGTGTAGTACACTGTACACCATTTATGAAGAAACAATCTCATACTTTTTACCTCTAAAGTAAAAAATCTTATGCATTTTCTATACATTTGTTACCATTTATATACATGACTCACTCTCACCTACTTTCTATCTGTCACATGCATTACTTAATCATCACATATCACCTACATATCATTTACATTCTGTAACTTCTAAATTAACTGACCTAGTAAACTTCTTCAACTACCTTTATGAAGTAGGATTAAATGATATTATCACCATTTTGCATGTTGTTGAAGATATAATTGAAAGGCTTTCTGTTGCATGGATGGTATCTAAAACATGTAATCATATTGGTCATTGACAACTTTGCTGCTCCTAAGTTTTTCCAGCATCAAAATGAAGCCTTGGCATTATACTCCCTACTGAAGATTACTGGTAGATGATCACTTGATTTTTAGAACTAGATAACAAAGAGCTCATTATAATCATGCATAATGAGTCTAAAACTATAATGCCTTTGATTATGCTATCTTTGTAATCATTTAAAGATTTTTTTATGTACTGTCTGGACATGCTCTTTGTGGGGGCTTGTAAATCATATTAGTCTCTATAGGGGTTTATAGTATGACCATTATGTCTTCGTTGGGTTCTGTTCTAATAAGGTCTCAAGTACTGTAGTATTTAAACGTAAGAAAGTTTTTAAATTATTGCCACATCACCTCTGTAGAGTGTTATAGTGGCTTTTAAGAATCTTTAACTCTTTGCTGCTGGGATCACTTCAACTATTGTTCTTTGTGTGGGAGACTGAATAAAGATATGGTTCCAAATGAATCTTTATGGTGAAAGGCTGGAGGAATGCATTAGGGGTCGGGCCAGTAGGATCTGGGTCATTAATTTGGTAACCCTGGGGACCTACTTGTTGGACCGTGCTTTTCCTACTGTCTCTTTTAAATCTTGGCTAAAGTTTGCAATAGTAAAAAGCTGGTCAACGAGGATTGGTTGAAGACCAATTTGGACCAAACTTGAAATTCCCGACCACCCCCTTTTTCCGAGTGGAACCCAAAAACAAACATAGAGTACCAAAATTCAACACAAGCCATCCCTAGTATAGCTTGAAATACTAACCCTTATTAAGTGTAGTGCTAGGACAAAATTGAAGCTATCATAATATTTCCTGGTTTATTCCTTGCCTTATTACCCCTCAGGGTGCTCATGGTTCACGGGATCACCATTGCCCGGGACCTAATACTTAAGATAGATGGCATGGATTCTTGTGAGCCTTTGGAGACTTGGAGTAGATGTCTCTATATTTTATAGCTACATTTTTCCTGCTTGGTGCTACTGTGCTTTCTTATGGGTCACTTCTGGCGTTGTTCACCTGCAATCCCGAAGCTGCCGTTCTCAGAAACCATTTCAGCTTCAGCTTCTGACCTGCCTTCTCTAGCTTTCATCAGTTCAGATGCTCTATTCATAAACAAAAAAAGAAAAGAAAAAGAAAAAGAAAATCAATCAGTTCAGATGCCCTTGTACTGCTTGAATTTGTTCACTGGCGGCATTGAAGTCATGATGTTCATGTTTATCTTAGCATGGTACAAATATCATAATAGCATACGTTTCTTGATTCTCTTTTGAGTTTTGACTCCTTACATGCCTTGCCCTGGCGTGCATCAGACCTAGCAACTCTGGCCCAGGCACCAGACTGGCCTGACATATGAGGCCCAAGCGTAGCCCATGAGAAACCCATGGTTGGGCTTTAAAACAAATATCTGAAACTCCAAGTTATTCTCCAATGAGTATATATATGGGATACGGACAAGCGGAATGTGGCCTGGATTGGTAAGCACATCAGCCAAGTGTACAAGGAGCCTGAATACTCTGCGATGCTTCAAATAAGGGTTACTTGTGTGAGGCGACAAAAAGCATCACTGGGATATACTATTAGTCTGTGAAGAGGGTGTTTTTTTGTCGTTTCGTTTTATTTTTGGGTGGGAGGAGGGGATTACACCTGGGTTTATTGACCAAATGCCCTGAGATGCGGTTTCTTGCCCTGTGATTGGCTCCTTGGGGGATAACCCCTTACCAAGGGGGTGGTTATACGTCAAAAATTCGTACACTGAGACTGACATGTTAACTATTTGTTGGTGGAGCTTTAACAGCAACTATGTCTAAAGGGAAGTTGTGAGCTTTACATTCCTCCATAACTTTAGTTAACTGTCAACTGTGGGATAGTTGAAGTCAAAACCCATTTAGGTAGAGAGCCATAGTGCAGAACCGGGAGGAATGAGCGAGATACCAACCACAAGCGAAGCAGCAATGAAGAAAGTATGCTCACTCTATGGTGGTCACAGCGGCAAGGGAGCATATCTCTCGAGTTTGGTATTGTAATACTCTCCCTGAAGAATTTTCTTTCAGTGTCGATGGATTCATGTAAATCATGAGAATTATTGAAATTGAATGAAATTGAGCTGAGACTATTTAGAGAAGGTCATTACCCAATGCTGGACCTGTAACTACGGGGTGCTGGGAAGGGTGGACCGGAGAAAATCCTAACCTTTGATTTTTTTTTTTTGCACAAAGTGACTGCCCAAGCCACTACCATTGCACCAAAGCAGTGACCCTCAGCTATACCCTATTGATATACCATCAAATTACTCAAGGGTGCACCTTATTGCTTCTATTATATGGTTTCTTTTGTTTCTTTACGTGCTAGCTATTCTCTTGAATGTGAAGCTTGAATTCTGTATTCAGGTTTTGCCCCAGAGGATCTAATACATATCATCTGATATAAATTTTTGGTCTTATATGTCGTAACCCCTATAGGGCAACATCGTGCTTTAAATTTATTTTAAAGATCTTGCAGTGCTAAAGTGTGCTCCATTGGATTATTTTAGGTTGAGAATTAGGCACTAAGATGAGAGATTTTTTTACAATAACAACTGCAATGATAATATTAATCTTTCAAGATGATTAATAGGAATAAAACGCCAGGTTTTGAACAGTGAAATCTCATTTTTATAGTCATAAGAATCTGATTCAGATGCATCATTAATCAGCTCCTTGTCCAATTGGTGATCAACCAATATAACCCTATTGCCTCATCCAATCGCATTCTGGTGCAAACCTAGCTCAGGTGGGCCTAAAACTTCAGGCTCAAGACCAGACCTTGTTTAAAAGTACAAGTCCTAGACTGGTCCAGTTGCCTGTTCCTATCTACAGTTGGCTGTTACTTAATAGCCTGCTCCTATTGGCTGTTACACATGCACGCACACACACACACACACACACACACACACACCATATAGTGTTTAACAACAGCATCTAATAACAACAATTGGGCCGGGCTGGGGTGGGCTAAGGTCTACCTGAACCCAGCCCAAAGAAAAATTCATGAGGCCAAGCCCAGCCCATGCCTGAACTTAGCTCAAGACATTCTGCCTAAGCCTAGCTTGATTTAATAAATTAGGCTTTGGGCATAGTTTGGGCTAGCCCAAAGTTAATAACCTAATGGAAAATTTTAGATTGAGTTGAGACTCATTGGTTTGAAAAATTAAATTTATGAAACATATCATATTGAGTTGGGGCCATGGGTTTTAAAAATTAAATATAAGAAATTAATCATTGATAATTTATATACTTCATGATTGGCTTTGGGCCAGGGTCAGGTTGGACTTCGGGCTAAAAAGGCTTAGACCTGAGCCTAGTCCGAAAATCACTTTGGGCCTAATGCTTGGGCCCAAGCCTAGCCTAACCCGAAGTTCAACTTGCGTAGTTTGCCCATTCTTTGGGCCAGCCTGGCCCAATTGACAGCCCTAATACTATAGGTTTTTGTATAATTATATGACCTTAATAATGATTAATACATTTGACAAATCAAATGTATTAAAATATATCATAAATCCATGATAAAGAAAAAAGTACAACAAGAGCCCACCAAGGAGAATTACCTTGAGGGTTCTTTATCACTTACCCCATAATGAAAGTGCTTTTTTATTATATATTTTCTAAATATACAACTTCATAAAAGAAATATGATTTTTTAAAGAAAAACTATTGAACATATTTTTTCACATTTTATTAAAAAAGCACTTTCTACTGCCAATTAGGTTAGAAAGAAAATAAGAAAGATGGATTGTTGGCGTAACGGAAACATCCCTGATGTTCCATGTGATGGGATACAGGCCTAAAGCTCCCACGATCTATGCAATAAATAATATTCACCAATAAAGAAATTGATAATTACACAAAATGATGTTTTTACGTGGTTAGGCTAAGATACATATATCCATGGGGATATTCTTTACTATATGAAAAAGGTAAAAGATGTATAAAGTTCTCTTACTGAAGTTCTTACCATAAACCCAAGCCTTTAATCCTGTTACATTATTCTCTTTTGCTTCTCTCAATCCAATGAAAACCTGTCTTCTAATCTTTTCTCAATACTCGAAAAGACCTTATTTTTTCACCTTGAAGAAAATCTTTCAAAGAGAAAACTTAAGAGAAGAAAAGACACCAATCAACCCCAAAACACTCTAATATTATATAGATATTTTGTCTTGTGGGGCCCATGAAAAGAACACCCACACGTTTATACTTCTTCTAGTTGGAGAAGGAAACCAACTCGTGTGAGAAGTTTCCTTTTGATCAGAAATTTGCAAAACCCAACAATCTTCACTTTGACATGTTTGCAACAACCTTGAAGATTTTCTGTTGATGTTAACTTCACATGTATCTTGTTAAAACACAAAACTTATGACATATGAACCACACCCCACCTTGGCCCACATTCTGGAACCAACAAAAAAAAAATTCACTTGTCCTTCTTAGTGAACTATACGCCATATATATTTGGAATGCATTTCTACATCGAACTTAAATCATAACCCACCACAAACAATAATTAGCCTTGAAGAATCGCCGCTACACATACCATTAAATCAATTCATTTCTAATAACAGTCGACTTGAATTAAAATATGACCAATGCACATGTGTAGTTATCTTGAGTCAACTTGCTTAGTTAACTCTAAAGAGAGACCTCGATCTGTCTTACCCAATTGAAAAAATTGTTTCACCATCATTTGTCACCTAGAAATCTATAACACTTATTTCTACTTCAACTACAAAAGAGACCTTGCATAACACTTGTTATTTCGTGCACCCCACTTCTAGTTAGCCATCAAAATCAAAGGAATACCATTAATCACTATATTCCCCATTATATGATATAAACCATCACCCTTTTTTCCCTTCATCAGAACCAAACAACTAATGCTTGATTTTCATGACTTATAGTTGAATACCTGCAATCCATGGAGTCCAATTAGCATAGTGATATTAGATTCCTTTGCATCTTTGAAACATATGCCACACCGTGTAAAGTACAAACCATTCCATCGGATATCTTGATCTTCACATTTCCAACACCGATAACGTTACAAATGGACCCATCACCCAAATGAACAACACCTATATTTTTCTCTTGAAATGTTTCAAAATATTCTTCATGGAGCATATATAAATATGACAACTTGAATCTAATATCCATTGAGAAAAAATATTTATATTCTTGGAGATTATGAGAACATTCCCAATGTAATTCTCTTATTCCTCTACTGACACTGTATTGGGACTGCCATTTTTCTTTCTGTCAATACATTCTAGACAATCCCTTTTAATGTAACCATATTCCTTGCAGTGGGAGCATTACACTTTCTCATTTTCTCTAGACTTGTACCTGGACTTGATACTCCTAAATCCTCTGATAAGTGACATTCATTTGTAATTCTATACCTAATCAATCAACATAAAATCTTGACCTCCTTCAAGATTTAGTCTCATTCTAATCTCATTAGATAGGAGTGACGGCGTGATGTTTTCTAGGCATACTATATCTTTCCCAAATAGTAACATTGTCACAAAGTTTTTATAAAAATCAAGAAGTAAGGTAAGAAATAAAATGATCTTGTTATTTTCCTCTACCTTGACATCAACTTTATGTAGTTGATTCAAGAGTTGGTTAAACACATTTAAGTATTCCAATAGATTCATAGATTTTTTCATCTTTTGCCCGTACAATTATTGTTTTAGATGTAACTTGTTAGTGAGACTAGTTTTCATGTAGAGTTTCTCCAACTTCTCCCATAAAATCAGTGTCAAACTCTCATTTATAACGTAAACAATATGTTATCCGTAAGACAAAAATAAATAATGTTGACTGCCTGCATCTCTATGTCTTGTCAATCATCATCCTCCATTTCATTGGACTAGCTTTTTTTTCCTTGTAATTTCTTGTTGTACTAATAAATCCTCCACCATGTTTTGCCAAAGAGTGAAACTACTATTTCCATCAAATTTCTCCACAAAAAATTAACAAATGAAAGCTAGCTTTTTATTGCCTTCATGAATTCTTAATTTTTTTTTTTTTTTATAGAAAATAACCCCTTAAATAATTTTTTTTTTTACTCACCAGTTTCTTTCTATCTCTTCCTCCTAAATACAAACCAAAAACTTTGATACCAATTGTTGGCGTAGTAAAAACATCTCTGATATTCCACTTAATAAGATACGAGTCTAAAACTCTCACG
Organism: Platanus orientalis; assembly: GCA_025762735.1. Lineage (NCBI taxonomy): Eukaryota > Viridiplantae > Streptophyta > Magnoliopsida > Proteales > Platanaceae > Platanus > Platanus orientalis. Next base: position 13,149 of record JAOXJP010262763.1, read on the forward strand.
ATTTATGTAATAAATCATATTCCCCAATAAAGAAATCAACAATCACACAAGACAGAGATTTTATGTGGTTTGGCTAAGATGCCTATGTCTACGGGGATATCCGTTTTTCACTATATGAGAAGAGTAAAAGATGTACAAAGTTTGCTCAAGCTCTCAACCCAAAACCCAAGCCCTTAACCATGTTACACCATTCTCCTTCACTTTTCTCAATCTTATGAATAATATTTTTTCTCACATTTTCTCAAATTCCGAAAATACCCTATTTTCTTACCCTAAAGAAAACCCTTCAAAGAGAGAACTCAAGAGAAGAAAAGAACCAAATTAACCCCATACCATCACTCTTATATTATATAGATCCATGTGACACATGGAAAGAACACCCACGCGTTTCCACTTCTCTTAGTTGAAGAAAACCAATTTATGTAGAAAGTTACCATTTGACTGAAAACTTGCCCAAAACCCAACTTGGATGATTTAGAGCTCTCCTTCCTCCCTCTTCTCTTCCTAGATAAGCCTTATGTCTCTTCTATAGATTACTAGATCATTACCACTTTCTTCCTTTCCTAGTCCTTGCTCTAAGTGGGTTTAGGGATGGGGAGACAGGAGGAAGCTTGATCAATTCAGAAGGTCTTGAGGTTTTTATTGTTTTTTCGAGATATTTCACACGGTTCTGTAAAGGTAAATTTAAAGAATGTTTTTCTTTCTTTCTTTCTTTTCCCTTCTCCTTTTGATTTGGTCTATTTGGTATCTTTGATGAGATTTAAGGGTCATTTTTATTTTCATTTCTAATATTTGGTTGAAAAGCTCTGTTCAAAAACTGGAAATCTTAAATGAACATTCTTTAAGTCATTAAAAAAATTAAAGCCATCTTTTGGCTTTTGTGTGTAGCTTAGGATTATTGTATTTTCTGAAAGAATTTAAACGTTGCAGGTCTATTTTTTGATAAAACTCGAGAGCGGTATTATTGTTGTCGGTGGTGGTTTTTCTTCTTTATTTCTTTTCTGATTTGGTGTTTATGCTATTAAAAGGTAGACTCGTCGATGTGATTAATCTTGGTGGTTTGCACATATCTTTGGGTCGAAACTTAATCAAACACTTAGAATTATTACTGGTTGTGTGTGTGTTTTGTGGGGGGGGGGGGGAGGAACAACTCAAAGTGCTGTTACTATTTTGAAACAGTCAGCATAGTTATTAGGGTCAAGCCTTGAATCAAGTAGTTACAACGTTGTGATTTACATGAAAAGAAAACATAAAAGGAATGTGAACAGGCATAACACACACACAGTCTCTCTCTCTCTCTCTCTATCTATCTATACTCTGACAGGCGAAATTTTCCTTTGTAGATGATTTGGCTGTACATGAAGTAAGAATATACATTAGTTTCTTAATGGTGTTTCTCACCACCTTGATTAGATTAAAGTTTGATTCAGTTTCTAAGCACACGCATAATCTCGAGATAAATCCTTGATCAGGGGCAGTTATTCATCCAATAAGGGTCTATTAAAACATTGATTCTCTTCAGCAAGCACAGTCACTAAAGCTGGAATTAGCAAATAAAATTAAAACAAATATCAATCTGTTATGGCTTAGAAATACATTCGTGTGATGTTATTAACCCTAAGACTTGATATAATTTTGGTGTATTTCCAAGCAATTTTCTTAATGAATTAGAGAAGTAAAAAGAAAAAAAAAAAGATAAATAAACTAACAAAAACCCAGAAGGGAAAAAAGAAGAAGATAAAAAGGTAAAAGAAATTGAAAAGAGTTGTAATTTTCCAAGCAATTTTCTCAATGAATTAGAGAAGTAAAAAAAAAAAAAAAAAAAAAAAGGATAAATAAACCAACAAAAACCCAGAAGGGAAAAAAGAAGAAGATAAAAAGGTAAAAGAAATTGAAAAGAGTTGTAATTTTCAAATTTAACATGTGGGGGTGGGGTTGCGGGTGTTGAAAAATATGTTATTTCAAGTTCTACCATAATGTAGAATCATGACGTGCTCAGTGGTTGAGGACTCTGTAAGCGAAGTCACTGCGTCCCTCGAACTCCATATGTTGTCTCGTACATGTTGCAACGTCAAGAAAGGTAGAAGCTGTTGCCCTCTACATCTAATCTCTACCTGCTTCGATGATAATGCATAGAGATACATTAGAAGAAGGTACATGGATTAGAAAGCCACTTAGTGAGATAATCAACAAAGCAATAATGCAAAAGAAATTATACAAAGTTATAGATCAACATAGAAACATTGGTAATATCAATGATACCCATTTCAATTAACTACCTTATCATAGATCAGCTGGTGGTAAAAGCTTAAATGTTTATATAAAAAGACTTTTTTTTTTTTTAAATCTAAATCATTTACAATAAGAGCTTTGCTTTGGGACAGTGCAGTTGGTCAAAATCATGTTTCAGAAAGTGGAGGTCATGAGTTCAAACCTACCTCTTGAGGTCACTACTCTGGATATAATAAAAAAAAAAAAAACCCAATTTATCCAGTGCATGAGAGAGACAAGGAGTCCTCGTGTCTCAAGGATTTAGTCAGGTACTCTAAGAAGCCTTAATGCATTAGTATCCAAAAAAAAACAAAACACCGCCACCAACAAGAAGACTTGGTGGAATCCACAGTGTTGTAGCTTGTGAGAAGGGTATAGAACCCACCAATGTTAATCAGAAGATGGATATTAGGACCTATTTTTAATAGTTAATGATATTTGTTGATTTATTATTGAAGTCATGCTTTGTCACAAGTTTGCGTCTTCCACGCGAAATATATTGTAACGTCTACTTTACCCATCAAACAGGTCCCTCTCTCTCTCTTTATTTCTTTACTCCAAGAGATTCCTCTAAGACGTAATCCTTCGGTCAGTGGTCAGCAACGGGCACCGACCGTTTGTGGCTGCCCCGTCCCACGACCTCAAACTACCCGAGTTTAATCATGTCGGGACCCACGTAAACTTTCCTCGTAAGCCAAAATCATGAACCCGCAGACTTTAATTTAATCATCATCATCATAAAAATATTAATTAATAACAAGGAGGAATAACCTTTTAAAAGAAGAAGAAAAAAAAAAAAAAGTAGGAAAGAAGAAATAAATAAAAAGAAGAAAAGGTCACGGCTCAAAAAACCACGGCGAGGAATCGGCACGATTTTTTTATTTTTTTTATTTTTATTTGATTTTAATGTACATGTTTTCAATCTCCATGCAGCACGTCTCCTTCACGTTGCTTTCTCTCTCTTCTGGAACCCTTCTAATATTCCTTAGGCAGATCAATATTCCTCTATGAAACTTACTGTCAAACTCCCAAAACCCTAGAAAAACCCTTAAAAAACCTCCGTTCTTTATGGGTTTTTGTTCACATCAACTAAGTGATTATGGGTATTTGATTGTGAATGTATTCCATTCACCAACATTATAATTGATAACATAAAGCTGGACTTTGTTCTATGTTTTCTTTTTCTCTCACTAACTTCGAATGATTCTGTTGCAGATAATCCCTCATGCATTGCTTTCCTGCAACGTAAGTTATATGTATTTCTTTTTTTTTTTTTTGTATTTTTTATATATGTTTTTTTACAGGTTGTGGACGAGATGATGGGGTATTTAACAATCCAACAAAGTGGACCACTAGAGGGTTTTGAGGGGCCTTTTTAAGCACAATCCTTTGGGGGGTGGGTGGGTGGTAGGGCCTACTTAGCTGTCCAGAAGCTGAGTTGAAGCGGGCGAAAGCATGACGGAAGGAAGGGTTGATAACCCATGCAAATGGGTTAAAAGAAGAAAGGGTCTACGTGTGGTGTTTGTGCCCATAGGATGAGATTTGGGATGTGTTGGAATCGTCTTTTTTATGTGTTAATTGAGTGTCAATTAGGCAAAAAAAAATCAGAGTTGAAGATGTTCTAGAGCTCAAAGTCAATGTACTCCATGTAATGTAGATTAAAAAAAGAAGGGAAAACTAATACCACCTTGAGTTGAAGAATTCTCTTTGCTTTTTTCTATATTTCTACTCATGCTCTTGGAAAATTTCTCAAAGCTTCTCATGCATCACGAGATATGCTAAAATATTTCCTTAAGACTAATATGGGCATAAATATTGTGATCTTTCACACATATAATAATCTCAACAACTAGCTAGGTTGATTTGGGATGAATCACCCTATATATAATTGTCACACACTCACACGGGGGGGAGGGAGTCCGCAATTTACGCAGTAATGATAGAAGATCTTGGTCTCTTTAATGGGATGGATCTCATGTTTGATACTCACTTAAAGACCTAATCATTGGGCACTTAGCAGTCCGAGCGACATGGCATCACTTCCTAGGTTTTAATTCATACCTCTATTTATTCACCTCACTCGGGCGGTGGATCCCAGAGATACGAGGAAATCATCAATTTGATGCATAAGGGTTGACCTCAATAACAAAATTTATGATCAATTCGATTAGAAAAGTAAAAGGAATGTTAAGTATGCATACACGCTATAACAAATTTTTCTTGATTAATTATACTTGTCACGCAATTAGTAGAAATAAAATATGTTTTTGATGAGAGAGGATCTCTATTCATTTATATATAGCATATATTGTACTTGCCAATTCATGGACGTTTCTTGTATCTGTTTGAACTTGTATATTCCCTTAACATTTATGAGCATTTTAAATCTGAACTGATTACTTCACAGGCATGGAAAAGAGAAGTCAAACTTACACAAATAGAAGAGTAATATTTTGTATTGAAACAGAACAATCCTCCAATGGAGATTTTCTTACTTTCATAACATAAAAAGCTCTTCTCTCACAAGGACGATATGTATAGCTGTGGTAAACAAATAAAAGTATGTTCATTTCTAAAACTGTATAGCAGACGCGATGACATCAACTATGGACAAGGATAAGTTAGTAAAATTCAAATTCAAATAAAAATTAGAGTTGTTCTAATGTATCGTACTTTCACTGCAACTCTTATTCCATCGTCTTCTTTGGGTTGGCTTCTTGAATATCCTGTTTAAGGCCAAATCTTCTGCTAAATCATAAGAACTCATGTCTCTTTCACCATTTTAATCCATGTTGAATTTGGCCTTCCACTTGTCCTTTTACTCCCTTTAGTACCATAACAGTTACTTTTCATTGTTGCAGTCATCAATCTTTGTTGCATATGATCGAATCATCTCAATTGAATTTCTCTAATATTGTTCCTTACTGGTACTACTCCTAAGTTCCCACAAATGCATTCATTTTTTATTTTATCATTTGTAATCTTGTTACTCATCCATCTCAACATTCTTAGCAACCATACTCATTCTATATATGTATTGTTCTATGGTTTCCTAGAATCTGCTCCATAAAGCATGGGTGGTCTTATAATTGTTTTTATTTAAAAATTCAATTTTAATGTCATACGTCAATCAATCATACAACACTAAGATGCATATCTCACCATCCACCCAGACCTAATTCTTTGGGCAACATATCCTCTTCGATATTTTCTTCCTTATGGATAATTGAGCTAAGATAGTGACAATGGTCACACTAGGGTAACTCTTGGTCATCAATCTCAAGCACTCCCTTATTTCTACTTGTTTGCTAAAACTGCATTCCATACATTCTGTTTTAGTCTACGCTTAACTTAAATCTTTTATATTCTCAAACATCTTTCCATAGTTTTAACTTGGCATTTGCCTCCTCGAATTCTAAAAATTAAACTATATCATCGGCAAAAAAATACACAATAGGACACCTCCTATGTGTATTTAGTATTCATAACTAATGTAAAGAGATGCGAGTCAATGTTGACCTAGTGTAAACCTACTGTAATTAGAAACTCGCTTGTCTCTCTCTCAATTGGTCTAACACTATGTACTGTTCCATCACACATATCCTAAACTAAGTCAACGTATCTATGTGAGACACTCCTAGAACCCACTAGATGAGCTCTCTAGGAATCCGATCATATGTTTTCTATGAGCCAATAAAGATGATGTGACTATCTATATTTTCTTTCTAAACTTCTTCTTCAATTACCTAAGTAAGAAAACAGCTTCACTCATTGATTTCCATGGCATGAATTCAAATTAATTTTCTAATTATCTAATTTCATGTCTTAATCTGTGTTGAATCACTGCCTACCAAAGTTCTATAGTATTGCTCACAAGCTTGAACCCACAATGTTTGATACAATCTAACATCCTCCATGTTCTTGCATGAATTTTTCTCCATTCATCTGATATTTTCTTAGTTCTAATGATTTTTTTGAACATTTTCTTACTCCTATCTTTTTTCTTCTATCTTATTGCTAATAAAGCCTTTGATTTGTTGTAATTCTCTACTTGTTTAGTATTATATACAGTCGAAAAGAAAAGAAAGCCTAATGTAATAAATCTATCTTTCCTCTCCAACCAAAAAAGAAAGCAATCCCCTAATGTAAAGTCTGTGGGTGTTGTACCACAAGGTTCAAAACCCCTCTTCACCTATAATTACCTATCAAAAAAAAAAAAAATGCTCTTGAGGTTTACTAGCTCTAAATGACACAACAATTAGTGTGGAGCTAATATATATATATATAGATATTTCCTTTTAAGCTGCTTTCTTGACTGATATAGTTGGCTTAGAATATGATAAGACAAACTATCAGATGTTCATGTGTCTAATCTGAAAATCAGAATAAATTATGCCATTAGTGAGAATGAGTGATTAATTTGGTGTAAGTTAATAAAAAATAAAGGCAATGTCTAAAGAGGCCTTGGATGAGGAAGTGGAAAAAGATTTGATCAAGAATAAACTTGAAGGGAAGATATACCCTTGATGGACTGGAGTATCTAAACATGATTCATATGGTTGAACCTAATAAGCTGAGATAAGTTTGGATGATAAGGATGATATTCTACTTGACACGTTAACTTTTTGGGTTTCAAAACTTTCTTTTTTTTGGTAAAAGGATCAAGACTATTTTGGAGTCTAAAGATAAGAATTCTTTAGATATTTGAGTAAATGAGCTTCACATCTATTAACACCAATAGAAACTAACTTTTTCTAGATGGAGAGTCTTGGTTCAGGGGCTACAGGTCCCGTAGATGGGTTTGGGGGCGTTACAATTCGCCACAAGTTTCTTGTTAGGAGGAACACGACCCCACACTGAATGGGTCCCAACTACTTCATCACTAATGCAAAAAAGAATGAGTATGATTTAAGGATTTATTTCTTCAACTAAATGATCTATGCTTATTTTTTGGAGCTTTTTGAAATGCTTATGATTTTTTTTCCTAACTGTTCAATTGAGTTCAGAAGAAATATATACATGGTTGGGATCATCTGTTCTAGCAGAGTTTTGGTGTAGGTAATCTCTTCAATGGGGCCCATCCAACGGCAAGTCATAATCCTCTTAGCACGAGAAATATGACAAGTAATTAAGGTACCCTTAGACCCAAGGTACTGCTTTTTTTGAATATAGCAATGGTTTTTACATGAATGACTAGTTTAATCAAAGTTCTTATTGAATTTTATATGCTTTCAAGTAGTATAAAGGGGATTTATCCCTCCCCCCCCACCAAAAAAAAAAAAAAAAAAAACAAAACAAAAACAAAAGAATAGAAAAGAAGAAGAGTAGAAAAGGAAAGAAAAAGGAGATTTTGCTACTGGAATATATTAGAAGTATGGATCTAATTATTTTGCATAATTCTATAAATAATCTTTATACATATATCCTCCTCCCCCCCCCCCCCCACACACACACACACACCAC
>JAOXJP010262773.1:0-20881 GCA_025762735.1 Platanus orientalis
CTATATATATATATATATATATATATATATATATATATATTATTTGATGTAAGCCTATAAAAGTATTACCAACATTGAATAAGGGAGTTTGATTGAATTTAGAATTGAAACCCTGTTCGTGTGAGTGGCAGAGGTTGGCCCTCCCATATCTCTCCCAAGTTGAGGCTGGGCTTCCCTAACCTTTCTACGCTTTCTTCTATTTCAACTCTTATTTCTTTATTGCTGAAATTTTGAAGGTTGAGATATTAGTGACTGAACTAATCCAAGGAATTTCATCTTCAAAATTGTTGATATTGGAAACTTGTTGAGATACACTTGGAGGGTAGTATCAGCATGCTATCATATACATGTATACATATGATATACCCTACCCCCATATATATTAATAAAATATTCTCGTGTGAGAATACACACGATTATCTCCTTCCTCTCTCTCCTTCTTCTCTCTTCTTCCTTCTCTTCTTTCTCTTGGATTGTTTACTGTATATTTCAACTTGGTATCAAAGCACAACACCAAGGAAGATCATCGCTGAATCGAGGAGGTCCTGCTAAGCAGGTATAGCCACTGACGACATCATGACCGTACGGTGTCAGACCTCGAAACCTTAGGGCTTTGGATTGTCCACAATTTTTTGGTTGAGGAAAGGTGCAATTTCGAAGGTTTTTCTCAAAGTTGGGAAAAAACCCAAAAACTAAACGAATCACTCAATTCGCTTGCACGAAGGAGTTTTTGTCAGGTTTGTTTACACAAAGTGGGTCGTTTTTACATAAGAAAGCTGTGGGATTTGATCCCACGCGATTTGGATCCGATTTGAGGTGTTGGCGATAATTTTTGGGTTCTTAGCCTACTACCAGACGTGATTTTCGGCAATTTTTTTGTTTTTTTATTTCAAAAAATTCAAAAAACATGCAGATGGGGTTTGATGGCTTTTGCGGTGTTCGGCAGCCCCTACTAGCATGCTTGTGAGTTGGTGTTCCCTGATTGTTGTGTGGTGGTGGCATCAAAAGGTTTCCGGGTTGTATCTGACACTGACGCAATATCTCTAAATCATAATGTGTTTGTTCTTTGGCCTGTGGAGGTCGTAATACTATTGTATAGTATTGTGGAGTTTTTGATTTGGCATCCAATATGTTCGACGAACATCAAAAGGCAGGTCAGCTGTCTGGGGAATCCAGCCAAAATACATTGGGGGGTTCTCTCATTCTTATGGACTCCTCTCGTAGGGGCCAATCACCACTGTTAAGTTCGACAGCGCAAATTATCTTACATGGTCGAAATCTGTATTGATCTACATCCAGGGAAAGGACAAGGAGTACTTAACTGGTGAAATAGTGATTCTACCAAAGGAAGATCCAAAGTACCGGAAATCGAAAACTAAAAATGTTGTGGTTAAAGGATGGTTATTGAGTTCCATGAAGCCGGACATTAGTGATCACTACCTGTTCTTAGATACGGCTCATCAAATTTGGGAGTCTTTATCTCAAACTTACTCAGAGGTTGGCCATGCAACCAAAGTGTATCAATTGTAACAGAGAATTGTCAAATTCAAACAGGGAGATCAACCCCTGGCCATTTATTATGCCTCATTGAAGAAATTGTGGGAAACGTTAAGTCATTATACTACATACCACCCTTCCTATACAAAAGATACCACGGTCTACAGAAAGCATGTTAAGGAGATCAAGTATTTGAGTTCCTAGTTGGCTTAAGTTCTAAGTATGAGCAGGTTAGAGCCCAAATCCTCAATATGAATTTTTCATCCCTGAATGAGGTGTACGCACACATTCACAGAGAAGAGCGTCGACGCGGTGTGATGAATGTGACATTTGGAATTGAAAAATCAGCCTTTACGTCAACCTCTAGCTGAGGTGGGCGTGGGAGTTCTTCGACTTGTGGTCGTGGTAGACACTTTAATACCTATGAAAATCGTGATCGCCTCAAGTGTGAACACTGTGGTAGGTTTAGACATACTAAGGACCAGTGTTAGGATTTATAAGGCTGTCCATAGGATCTACCTCCACGTCCGTTCCAGCGAGGCGGATCAAATATAGCTAAAGGTGGAGGCCGATTTGGAGGTAACAGACCCAATGCACATTCTGTGACTTCCATGCCCTCAGAACCATCCATTCCTACATTTGCTTCTATACCAGACAGTCATTTATCTAGAGATGAGATTGAAGCATTCCGTTGGTTTGTGTCTCAGCTTGACACTTCTTCTACTGTGCCCACATCATCCTTTGCTGCTTCAACTTCAAGTACATCTGCGTCAGCCTTATCCACGTCTGTTTCTTCCTCTCAGGACTCGTGGATCATTGATTCAGGGGCATCTCACCACATGACTGATATGTCTTCCCTCTTCAAATCTTACCGTATTAATTTTGGTAAAGACAAAGCCCGTATTGTAGATGGTACCTATTCTTCCATTGCTGGACATGGTGACATTGTTGCTACTCCTTTATTGTTGTCATCGGTTCTTCATGTACCTAACTTTGCATTAAACTTGTTATCTATTAGCCATCTTACTAAGAGTCTTAATTGTTGTGTCACTTTCTTCCCTTCTCATTATGTGTTTCAGGACTTAAAGACAAAGACGACTATTGGTATAAGACATGAGAATGATGGTCTTTATCTCCTAGATTCCCCATATCAGTCATCTATCGCATCTTCAGCAATAAAGACAGACTTCTCTCCTACCATTACAGATGAGTTGTTCTTGTGGCATCATCATCTTGATCACCCATCTTTTTCTTTGTTAGGGAAACTATTTTCCAAATTTTATTTTTCTTCACATAATTTTAATTGTGAACCATGTCAATTGGAAAAACACTATCGGTCAGTTTATTCTTTGAGTAATAATAGAAGTTTGTCTTCTTTTGCTCTTGTGCATTCTGATGTATGAGGGCCTTCCCCAATTACCCCTTTATCTGGATTTCATTATTTTGTTACCATTGTAGATGACTACTCTCGGGTTACATGGGTATACTTGTTAAAGAAAAAAAGTGATGTGTGATGCATTTAAATCTTTTTATCACATGGTTCCCACACAGTTTGGTACCAAACTTCGCATTCTGCAATCTAACAATGAGGAAGAGTATCTCTCCAACTCTCTATCTTTGTTCTTTGATGCTTCTAGAATTGTTCACCAGACCACCTGTCCTAGTATTCCTGAACAAAATGGGATGGCTGAACGTAAAAACCGACATTTACTTGAGATTGCTCGTGCACTCATGTTTACAAGTAATGTGCGTAAGACCTTTTGGTCTGATACCATTCAAATTGTTGTCTACCTCATGAATAGAATACCTTCTCATGTCCCCTCCTTTCAATCCCCCATTGAAGTTTTATCACCTAGAACTCATTTGATTTCTCTTCCCCCAAAAACATTTGGATGTATTTGTTATGTGCACATATATAAATCTGATCATACCAAGCTTAATCCAAAAGCACTTAAATGTATTTTTCTGGGTTATGGTGTTGATCAGAAAGGTTATAAGTGCCTTCACCCACTTACCCGTTGAAGGTTTGTTCTCGAGATATGACATTCTTTGAATCTCTTCCCTTCTTTTTTTCGGGTAAGAAACCTCTTCAAGGGGAGTATTTAGATGAAGAGTTGTCTTCTACAAGTCCAATCCCACTTCCGGTTCTAGTTCCTTCATTTCATTTTGATAAAACTAGTGTTGGTAGAGAGGGGGAAACTGAACTTAGAGTGTATACCAGAAGGAAAAAGAAAGATGATTCCGATGGACAAGAGCGAGCAGGTGACCAGAATCCTTGTGCTCCCATTCCAAAGTCTCCTTCGGATTCAATCCCTGAAACAGGTAACATGTACTCTCCTCCTAAGGTTGAGAATTCTAACATGCATATTGCTTTGCGAAAAGGTGTTATCAAAACTATGTTGTTTCATTGTCTTCAGTCACCATCTCTCGCAGAGTATCTGAAGCCTTAACATAGCCACAATGGCGAGCTGCTATAAAAGAAGAAATGAAAGCTCTAGATAAAAACCAAACATGGGAATTGGTTACTCTCCCAAAAGGAAAAAATGATAGTTGGATGCAAATGGGTGTTTACTGTGAAGTATAAACCTGATGGAACAGTGGAAAGGTATAAGGCACGCCTAGTTGCAAAGGGGTATACACAAACATTTGGCATTGACTACTAGGAGACATTTGCCCCTATAGCAAAGATGAATTCAATACGGGTTTTAATCTTTTTGGCTGCAAATCAAGGATGGCCTCTATTCTAGTTTGATGTGAAAAATGTCTTTTTACATGGAGATCTGAAAGAGGAGGTATATATGGACACACCACCTGGATTTCACACGCAAGGAGCAAAGGGAAAGGTGTGTAGACTAAAGAAGGCACTTTATGGATTAATATAGTCGCCAACGGCATGGTTTGAAAGATTCCGAGCAGCAATGATTATGAATAGGTATAACCAATGTCAAACAGATCACACCTTATTTGTAAAAAGGGCAAGTGGCAAAGTGACGGCTCTCATTGTATATGTTGATGACATTGTGGTTACAAGAAATGATGAAGTAGAAGTAACACAACCCAAGCATAGCCTGGCAAGGGAATTTGAAATTAAGGATCTAGGATCCCTAAAGTACTTTTTGGGGATTGAAGTGGCTAGATCTCGACAAGGAATCTTCCTATGTCAAAGGAAATATTTCCTTGACTTGCTAAAGGACTCAGAGATGATGGGATGTAAGTCATGTGCTACTTATTGAAGTAAATCACCGGTTGAAGGAAGGTGATAATAAGAGGTTGATTGATGTAAGTAGTTATCAACAACTTATTGGATGTCTTATCTACTTATCTTTAACTAGACCTAATATAGGGTATGCAGTGAGTGTAATCAGTCAGCTCATCCATGCTCGTACTCAAGCACACATGGAAGTTGTATACAGGGTTCTGAAATACTTAAAAAGATGCCCAGGCAAAGGAATTATGTATAAGCGATTTGATCGTCACAGAGTAGCAGTAGCTGCATACTCTGATGCAGACTGGGTAGGATCTTTGACTTATTGTAGATCCACATCAGGGTACTATTCCTTTGTATGGGGGAATCAAGTCACTTGGCGTAGAAAGAAGCAATCTGCTGCGGCAAGGTCCAGTGCTGAAGCAAAATTTCGTTTTATGGCAAATGGGATTGTGAACTCCTGTGGTTAAGGAAGTTACTTGACAAATTGGGATTCCCTGTGATAGGTCCCATGAATTTATTTTGTGAGAACAAGGCAGCCATCAGCATCACTCATGATCCTGTTCAACATGATAAAACGAAACATGTAGAGATTGATCAACACTTCATCAAGGATCACATCAAATCTGGGAGTATTTGCATTCCCTTTGTTCAGACCAAGTACTAACTTGTGGATATCTTCACAAAGGGTTTAAATAGCACGCATTTTTCTTATATTGTAGACAAGTTGGGAATGATAGATATCTATTCACCAGCTTGAAGGGGAGTGTTGAGATACACTTGGAGGGTAGTATCGGCAGTGCCATCATATACATGTATACATATGATATATCATACATAATGGTATACCATACCCCCATATATATTAATAAAATATTCTTGTGTGAGAATACACACGATTCTCTCCTTTCTCTCTCCCCTTCTCTCTTCTTCCTTCTCTTCTTTCTCTTGGATTGTTTACTGTATATTTCAAGTAAACTACCATCAACTGTTGTTTTGACCCCTAGAGTTTCTGCTCTAACTTGCGACTAGAGAACAGATTACTGTGCAGATCCCTAACCTCATGATTGGTGCGGCTATGTTTGTAAAGTATTGCTAGCCATGAATCTCTGGAAATCCCTAACCTTCGTCTGATCATTCCAGATAGTATTCTCCTGCTGCTACTACAGTCTGTGTGATTAACATCATTAAGACAACTGTTGGATGGTGATAAGTGATCGAATCCCTCATCCATATTGGGTTTTGTTTCTGAGTTAAAGCCCTATACCATACTGTCTAATGAGTACCTTCTTTATCCCTAATCAAAGACTTAATCTGCTGTTAGGTTTATTTACAGTTTTATTCATAACAGCCTTAATCACCACAATTAACCATTCTTCTTAAATCCTCGTTCTAATGGTTTATATTCCATTCGGGGACAGAATTAGACCTGAGTTTTCTTCTTTTTTATACTTTTTCTTCTCAAAATAGCCGGATATTTTTTGTAGGTTAATTACTCTTGTATAGGGTTATTATCCTGCCAAGTTTCATAGCAATTAGATATCCCTAACATTGAATTTTTATAACCTACGTAGTTGTCTTGAGCTTGAAGTCCAAATTAACCATTTCTTAAGTTATTCACATTTGAGTCTTAAGAGAAGGTATATTTCAGTTCAGTTTGGTTTACTGTAGGCCTATAACCTACAGGTGGGTTTTGTCTTCTAACTCATACAACATCAACAGCCCATTCTCTTTATCCCCTACTCTATTGGTGCCGAGCCAAAGGTAATCAATCTCCTTTCTCGCTGATGAGGACATGGAGGCAAGGTAGAGCTCACACTTGGCCTTGGTGGGATCCATGCATGAAGAGAAACATGGAAGAGCATGGGAGCAAATTAGAAGGTATTTGGTTATGAGTTATAGAGGTTTTAATAGATTTTTAGGAGTTTTTATTCAGTTTATGGAGGGTTTTTATTGTTTAGTAGAGTTAGGACTTAAAAGTCAATTTTGTTTTTTGAGTATTTTTTAGAAAGGACTTTTAAATAGGGTATCTATGTGTGTGAACATGTCACACGACTTGAGAGAGAGGGGGAACTTGTATTGGCTGATGGCTGGTCCAATTTTAGAAGCTGTGAGGCTTATAAAAGAGTTCACACGATTGTCTTGGTTTTTTTAATGAAGTTTTAATAAAACGAAAATATATTTGTGGTTGTTTTCTCTCCTACTGAGTGAATCTTCCCTGTGTCTTCAAGTTCTTAGTGCCTAGAACTTGATCTTGGTTGGTGATTTCCAAGATGCTGAGATTGGTGATTTCCTCAAGATACTTCTTTATTCCCTAATCTCTTCTTTCTTTCTTTTTTCTTCCTCTTTATTCCTCCATTATTTTCTGTTTTCTCCATTAAAGACTTTCAAAATCAACCAAAAAAATCATTTTTTGATGTATTCTTGAATAGCTCCACCCGTAAACCATCTTGCAACCCATCCCTCCTTATATTATTTTAGTTTCAGAATTTTATGAAATTAAAGATTGTTGTCCAGACCTGGAACTTTCATTAAATCCACCCCATATTCTTCCATCTTCATCACCCCAGTTTATAAACACTTCCATCAACAACTTGCCACCCTTAACTTTCATCAAATAAACCTTCCATCCAAACTATAACATTCGGCCACTCATAAGTCCCATACCCCTTTACTAAAAACACATCTCCTGTACCTTGCTACAACTCCAATTCCCTATTACCTCATGTGTAGGATTTATTAAACCAGAAACACTCCTGTCTTGGTTGTGGCTGTAACTGAAACATCCCCATGGCTGTTACTATTCCCCCAGACACCAAGATTAGGTCTCTCGTGGGGTGGAGTTTATTCCTACAGACTTCCTTCTTTATTTCTAACCCTGCTGCTGAACCTGAAATCTGATCATATGAGGTATATGAAATATTGCCTAAGAGGCTAGAATGAGATTCCAGGCATACTTGCAGCTACCTGAGTGACCTACATTGCCTTAGAGGGAAATCACTTGGAAGGACATTAATTGTTTGATATCAGAAGTTATCTACCAGCCTATACTTGAATCCATAATGTTGTGTGAGAATTCTGCCTAAAAAGTGTTCGACTGAATGAGTGTGTGCTGAAAGTGGATTCCCTGTGACACATGTTGTGGACTGATAATTCTTGTGGTGTTCTACATCACTCACCCATGTCAAAAGATCTCCATCTGTTATTTATCGGGAAGATAAGCATGATGATCTTGTCTCTCACCCCTGCTCATTGCCCATTCCAACCTGTAGAGATTCAGTTAGACAGGTTGGCCACCACATTTTTTATAGCTCAATGCCCATTCCAGTGTGAGGAAGAATCTGCCTGAGCACCAAGGTAGACAAAATTATTTTGATGCCATTTTTTCAGGGGTGTTTGTAAGAGAAAAGGTCATTGTTGAGGGTTGTAAATATTTCTCATCCTTGCAAAAGATAACCCCAACAGTGGGATATAATGGACTCAAGCCTTGTAATTATATGTGTGTAGATGATAGCTTTCAGATGGATCACTTTCATCTTCTCATGGCCTTGGTTTGTTTCTAGTATTTTAGTTTCTTGGATACTCTGTGAGGCTGTATTACAGAATCTGTTTGATAAGCAAACCCAGTGTTAATTTACATGGGATTGCCGAAGCAGGTAACAAATGAGCACAAATAAGATAGAATTGCGGGTGTCATAGGTTCTCGGGTTTTCTTGAGGCTTGGGATTGAGCTGAGAAAAAGGGAGAATCTATTTTAGTGTGACTTGTATTTCTCTAGTTCATAGTGATGAACAGAGAACACCCATGGACATAGGCCAAAGAGCCGAACCATGTACAATCCTTGTCTTTTGTGTGTGTTTGTTAATTTCATTGCTGCTGATTTAATCTTTATTGCATTACATGAGTCGTTTGGGCCCATATCCCATCACGTGGCATATCAAGGCTATTTCCGCTGTGCCAACCTTTCCATAACATATTTTATCTTTGCCCTCAACAAATCTGATGCAGCAGCCATTGAGAGTTTGGACACCACATACCCACTTTGGAAGCCCAAGGTCAAGCCTAAGGCAAGACCTTGGAGAACTACCAATCAGCTGTGGTACATAGGGAGCTTTTATTTTATGTTTAGGGGTTATTTTATTAGAGATTTATGGTCATAAGGGGTTTATTGTAATAAGGGTTTAAGTGCCCATGACGCAATTAATTTGAAGAGACTATTGTGCATGCCTCCCCATAAGAGGACACGTTTCAAATTTTGTAATTTTTGGATTTTTAAAAGTAGTTTGGGTGGGTTTCCTTATTGTAACAAGGCCCTTTTGTGGCTAGAAGTTTTCCGTAATTATTGTCTTAGGGGTGGAATATAACAAGGCTTAATAGCCAAGATTTTAGGGGATTATTGGGTTATGATCAGCCACTTTTTGGCTCTCTTTTTGGACTGTTACAGTTCACATTGTGGGCCCACAATAGGCTGGTCGTACAACCAATATTTAGCTCTTTTTGGACTGTTTTTAAGTCAAATTATGGGGCCCACATGCAGCTGGTTGACAGACCCCAATAACTGTAAATTTTGGAGAATAATTTTGATTTTTGTGGGGTCCATTCCAGCCTAATCGTTAGTTAGAAGATTTTGGGAGATTGTTAAATATTTTGTGGGGCCCAATAACTTGGCCAACAAGCCAAGAAGTTGTGGCGGATTCTAACTGTTTTAGGAGTCTTTTTAGAAATAGAAAGTTAGTCACTATTGTCCAAGAATCTAGGGATTTGTTTCTCTTTATTTAAACCATTATATGCCTATTAAAGGCCCACGATTTTCAATAAAAAGATAGTGAAGAATATTTGAAATATGAATGAACACGTGTGTTTGTGTTGGGTTGCAACCCATGGAATCTCCAAGGGTTATGTCATTGGACTCCCCTCCTTTCTCTCCACTCCTCTCCTCTCCACAAGTGAGGTAAGCCTCTATCTTCTCTCTTCTTTCTTCTCTTTTTGTCTCATTCTCTCTTCTATATTACTCTTCTTCCCTCCTTTCTTTTCTCTTATTCCTTTGTTGTTTTTTGTAACAGCCTCAAGTAAACCCTTTTCTTAACTCCACGATCTATCCCTCTGTTAGCCTTTTGTCTTCAAAACAATACCCTGTCCTGGCCTTTATTCAGTCCCAAAACAACCCACTGTTAACCCCAATCTGTCTATCAAAACAACAATTGTTCAAACACCATTCCAGTCCCTGCCGTGGCATACTTAAGCTTAAAACAGTCCGCTAATTAGCCTCTGTTTGACTCTATATACTACGAAATAGCTTGCTGTTTTCCTCCTTTCAGCCTATCCGAGAGCATAAATACCCCTATAAATTTTCTGCAGAGAAATCAGCCCTCCTTAACTGATTATCCTGCATCAGCCAAGGAGTTTAGTTGCAAAATAGGGATTTGTTTGGATTATAAGACTCTCAAAAGGTATCAAAACTGTCTTGAAGTCAGACTTCTAGAGATAGAAGAACGGAAGCGGAAAGAACTTGAAATACGGGAAAGAACTCGTATAATGGCTAAAGAAATATTTGATCAGGTCAAGGCTATGCAGGAACAATTTAGATTTATTCTCGTTCAAAAGACTGAATTTGAAATCCAGACTGAAGCCCAAAAGAAGTTAAAGACCAAGAAACAAAAGAGATCAAGGCAGAAAAATTCTTGCAAACCTTCCATACTTGGTCTTCCTCCACTTTCCATATTACAGATCATCACTAAAGGCAAGACTTCACTCTAGCCCAAGAAGATTTCAACTCAAGCAAAAGCCTAGAAGCAGACCAAATCAAGATCCAAGTCCAAACAGTCATCTGAAACTAAAGGTGCATACACATCATCTATTCTAGGACCTCCACCACATCATCCACCAATTTTGAAAAACCCGAATCATTCCATTGGAAACTGTGATGGAGAGTGGCCGTGCCAAAATTGAAGTTGAATTTCTCCCCACCCCGAAAGAATGTTGCGGACATTATGCAACTTATGTATGTACCCCAACATAAAATGGCTAAATTTAAATTTATATGTTATGTGGGATCAATTCAAATTTATTTTGTAAGGGGGGATAATTTTGTAATAAGACCAATGTGCCATGGTTAGTTAAGCTTCATTTTTAGGTTTTTAAGTAGTAATCCCACCACTCACTTTTAACCCAATTTTTCTAAGGTCAAAACTTGACTTCTTTGCTTGATTTTGGTATCATTATAGTTCAATTACCTTTCTAACGAGACCAAGATTGCGCAAATCTGAAGTGATTTGGGAAAGGTATGACCAAATTACTAAAGGGTTATCAAAAGTTATGGGAATAGTGTTTTGTTAGAAGTTTATGTTTTTAGAAAGTCTGAAGGTTGGTAAATCTTGCAACAACTTTAGTCGTTTTAGTAGTTAAGTTTTTAGAAGGTAATGTTTTAGTAAATCTTTGATTTTTGTATTTCTTAGGTTAGGAGTTTTAATAGGTTTTTAATTTAGAAAGTTGCAACTTCTTGTAAAATTGTACACCTATTTAAAGGCACCCCTCCTCATGAATAAATCAGTGAAGAATATTGATTTTTTTGTGTGAATTTGGGTGGTTTCCCAAGGTAGGCCGTGGGTCAAGTTTTCCTCCTCCAATGATTGATGCCACTCATGACTCCCCTTTCTCTTTTTTTTCCATGGGTGCAGCCGCAAACTCCTTCTATCCTTCAAAGTATATCTCTTATCTTTCTATCCTACTCTCTTCTTATTTCGCAAACTTCAATTTTTTTTCTCCCAATATAATGCCTAAATTCATAAAATTTTGAACAAAGGTGTATTTATTAGGGCACTACTTGTCTACAAAATTTTGTAATTTTCTAACGCACGATCAAGGGTATTTTGGTAATTTCATGGGCTCTACCCAGAAATTCCATAATTGCCTTTTGGGCTTCTTTCCTCTCTTTCCTAATTCTTTTCGATTCTTTTTCATCCTAAACCTCTTATTTTAATTCCTATTCTCTAATTTTTATAATTACATGGCTACATGTGAATTCTTGATATCTTTCCCATTTAATTTGAGTACTTGTTTGAGGGCATTGGCTTAGTCTACATCAATTTTGGTATCTTTCCCATTGTATGCTACATCATTAACCCTTTCCACTTGCTGAAAATTTTCAGACCTCAACTTTCTCTCTTTCTCTTACCTCACAGCCCATAAATAATCCTCGAACCCTAAAGTTCAACCTATTAGGTGATTCTTGAAATCCCTAATTGATCTTCTTGATATTCGACAATCTCATATCTCATTAATTAATTGTTGTATAACCCTGAACCAAACCCTTTCCCTTCTAGTCCAAAACCCTAAACCCGAGCCTTATACCTCCATATATTTAAGCCCACTTATTCAATGATTTTGGGAGTTTGTCCTAACCCCTATAAAATCGTTACCTTGCATGAAAAATCTCTAACTGTCCAACAAGCAATAGGGCCCAACTTGGTGTTGGGCATTACCAAAGTCATATTAAATAGATTCAAAATATCATTCCACACTTCTAAGGCAAACAGGTTGATGCAGAAGTTGTAAAGAGACTCTTGAAAGTGCCACCACACAAGATGGGACTTTTGTGCCATGGGGTGGGTTTTATGGATTTTAATCATAAGGGTCCTTTTGTAATAAGGTTAAAAAACAAGGGTATTTGAGTCGTTTAATATGGCAGGTCAACAGCTCACTTTTCTGGTCTTTAAGAGGGCTACAAAATCAATATGTGGGGCCCTCAGTTAGAACAGCTGGTTAAAAACCCCTTATTTTAGTGGTTTTAGTAGCTTAAGTTTTTAGGACACTTACTTTTTTTATCAGTAAGGAAATACTCTATTAATTTGAAAGAGATAACCAAATTACAAGAGTCAGCATGAGAAATGCCAACCAGCAGAAAGCAGCTATTGGAACACTAAGCTATCCCATTCAAGATACCACTGAAAAGTTTTGACATCCCTAAATAAGGGTAGGTGGCCCACCCATCCAGTAACGAGAGACAACTTATCTAGCCTTGGAAAACAGTCCTCGTTGTCAAATATGCGAGCAATCCTGGTCGAGATGTGCCACCAAATGAGGAAGGGAAGGATCTTCCAAACCACTGACCCTTTCTGGGATAGCGATACAAGTAGGCCCAAGCTCCACATCCTAATGAGGTCCTTGCACGATCTCGGCATCACCCAACTCAGCCTAAAACGCTTCATAAAGAAAGACCAGACCACTGCTGATTTAGGGCAGTGCAAAAATATATGGTCTGCTGATTCCGAGTCCGCTTGGCACAACTCACATTTGTTGGGCCATTGAATACCTTTCGACACAAGAAAGTTGATGGTAGGAAAATGGTTCCAATACACCAACCACATTAAAAAAAAAAAAACCACCTTAGTCGGAAGGATAGGAATCCATATAAGATTTGCCAAGAAGGCATCATCTTCCTGCCGAGTTAGAGACCTGTAAACCGAGCTGACTGAGAATTTTCTTTTCGAATCTGGCATCCATCACCACTCATCCTCATCAAACTCCGCCAAGATCCGATATTGGTCTAGCCATGCGGTAAGAGATGACAGTCTTCAAACCACCAATGGAGAAGACTTCCGGAAACTCCCTAGCTAGAGGATCCCAACCACACCATCTATCCTTCCAAAATCACACCATGTCACCTTTATTCACTTTGAAAGACATCCATCCCCCTAAGGAACTCCTCATAGCCCGAAGCAATTCCTTTCCAAAGACGACCACCTTGAGCTGCCCTGGGGCTTTACTGACCCAGCCATAGCCCACCTTATTTCTTATTTTTTGATGTAAAAGCCTATTTAAAGAGGCTTGGTCGACATATACAATTCAGACATAGAATATTGAAATAAAGTTTGGCCTTTAAATTGGGTTTTTCCCCTCCTCTCACCTTCCCATAGTGAAGGCGTGAGGCTCCCTCTAGGGTTCCTCCGTAATTCTTTTCTTCCCCTCTTCTTCTCCAATCTTCTTCTTCTCTTCATTCTCGTCTAATATCTTCTTCTTCCTTCATCCTTGCCCTTTCTCTTTTATTATATTCTCATCCTTCTACTTATTTCTTCTCTTACTTGCCGCAACTTCATCCAAACCATAAGATTCAAGTAGTGGATTTTAAGGACTTGGACTACTGAAACTAAACTTCAAAGCTGGAGTTTCTAGGCAACATACTTGTTAAATTGCAGACATTAGTGGAGGTATTTGCTTCTTATTTCGTCAGGTTTATTTTTTTAATTGAATCTTTATTGGAATATATTAAGTCCATTTAAAATCTATTGTTGATTTATGAGATTTGTTCTCTTTTGCAAATCCCTTGTTTCTTCTTGAGATATTTGTTGGGTTACTTTTCTAGAGATATCGCCCACCTGAAGTGATGCAGACAATCAAACAAGACTTATGTATGTACCCCCACATAAGAGGGCTAGATTTAAGTGTACATGTTATGTGGAATTATTTAGGGTCTTTTAAAGTGGGGTACATGTGTCCATGTAATAAGGCTAATAGTGTCAAACTTTGTTTTTTTTAGAGTAATCCCGTTTTTGATGTTCAATCCACTTTTTCAAAGGTCAAAACTTGACTTTTTGACTTGATTTTGGTGTAATTAAATAGGTATTTAGTTATCTTTCTAATGAGACCAAGATTGCGCAAATCCGAGGTGATTTGGGAAGGTTATGACCAAATTACTAAGGGGTGGTCACTAAAAACGGGAATTGTATTTTTTTAGGAAGTTTCGACTTTTAATTTTTAGGAAAATAAGTTTTAGAAAGTCATGTTTTTAGAAAACTTGGCTAGCAAGTTTAAAATTTTAGGAAGTTTATAATTTTGACAAGTTTCCAATTTCTTAAAGTTGTAAGCCTATTTAAAAACAACCCCTTCTCCATAATTTAATAGTGAATAATAAATTTATTTTTGAAGATTTGGGTGTTCCCAAGGTGTAGCTGTAGCCATGTTCTTCTTCTCCAAGGGTTGATGATAGTCATGGCTTCCCTCTATCTTCTTCTTTCATTGGTGAAGCAACAAGCTCATTCTCTCCTTCAAGGTATATCTCTATTCTTTTTTTTTTATCTCTTAATTTCTTCATAACTTTCTCTTTCTTTCTAAACTATTTTCTTCTCATTATTTCTATCATATTCTTCTTCTTCTTCTTTTTTCCTTTTTCTTTTTTTTTCTTCTTCCTTCTCTTGAAAACCTCCACTAAAGAACCTTCATTTTTTTAAAATTCTTTGATTTGACCCATCAAATCTTATTGGAATTTAATGAAATTTTAACTGTAGGACCCTGGCACACGTTAGAAACGACTATAAAAATTTTAGAATTTTCTGATGCGTCAGAGGGGCATTTTAATAATTTTCAGACTTTCTGTCCAAAAGTACTGAAAAACCCATTTTTGGTCTTTTTCCTTCTTTTCTTCTTCTTTTCATTCTGTATTCTCCTAAACTATATTTCTGCAATTCTATTATCAATTTTCTCTTATTTTTGTGGCTACTTGAAGTGTTAAATTCAATTCTTGAAAACTTTTACTTCCGTACTTTAAATCTTAACCATTATTTGAGGGTTCTGGAATTACTCTACATCATTTTTTGGTATCTTCTCCCTTGTCGTGCATTAGGCTACTACTAGCAAATCAAGACGGATGGCTAGTTAACAAAAGATCATGCTAAACACTGTCTAGGAATAAAACGGGCTCCAAAAAATTTTATGTTTTATTTTCCTCTTTTTTCCAAATGTACAAGAGTTCTGACAAAAAGGTGATGCGAACATCATGACCCTAAGAGGGACCTCGATCCATTGAGAGTATTAATTTATGTCTAGTCTAATTGTTTTTATTTCTTTTACATTGTTTAGTGTCTCTTGTTGGAGGGGGACAAATGCTTGCGAAGGTAGTATTGTCTTTAGTAGTTTATTTAGGATATTTTCGTTATTATTTGTAGTTAGGGGATATTTTTGTAACGCGGGAAATAGGCATGGGGGTGTTTTTGACTACTTGCTATTTTATGTAAACTAACTTGGCCATGGGACTCTATTTATAGAGCCCATGACCAGTCATTATGTTTTATGAACAGTTTAAATAAAATTTTGGCTTCAAGGTGATTGTTCCTCTTCTTCCTCTTGCTTCTGGCTGCAAATTGAAAACCTTTAAAACCCTAGAATGGGTCTAGGCCCCCACCTAGTTTAACATTGGTGGTGGAGGCCAGTCCCTCCCCTTGGGTTAAAGGTTTTTTTCCTCCTTAATTTTTTTTAAGTTTTCTACAGGATTTGTGTTGCTGAAATTAACCTCCTTGCATGGGAATCGTCTACTAACTCTAGGAACCACAAGCTTAGTTTGATCCATCACTTCCAGGAGTTGTAGCAGGGCTGGATGACCACTCCCCTACAGGTTTTCCTCCTTTGCTGCAGATTTGAAGAAGCTCCCAAGGCCAGAATAATTCCCAGGCATGAAAAAGGGGATTTACTTCATGGTGGCAGATCCAGTACCAAATCCTCATCATCAAAGCCAAGGCTGATTTGGTAGTTATAGGATGATCTATACTCCTATACGATCCTTCCTCAAGTACTAAACCAACTAAACTTTTGGTTTTTGAAGATATCTAAAGAGATTCCTTCATTCCAGGCGTGAAATCAGCATCTAGACTGTTTTGGGGAGATTGCATACTATCTTCAATTGACAAGGAGTTTGGTTGTTTGGGTTTTTCCAGGTTGTAATACACACTTAGACGATTCTCTTTGAGTATACACACAGCAGAATAAATTCCATCAAGACGAAATCTCATCTGGGTGATCCCACACCAGGCGTGAAGCTAGACTGTCTGATAACCTTGAGGAAATTGAGTATCAGCACCAGGCCACAAAGGCTTTATCTGATTGGTTTTTTTCTGGGTGTCCTACACTCCTAGGCAACATCACCTGCAATAACCATCCTTCCAAAGCTTTGCCAATTTGAAACTCCAGTTTGGGTTTGTCAGGGGCTGGCAGCACTTGTGTTCTTGGAAGCAGGAGTTCAAATCTCATCTACAGCCTTATCTACTTCTCAGCTTGGAAAAATGGTGGGTAATATATAGAAAACATCAAGACCATATTCTACATAAAGTTTGTTGCCCAGGTACCTCCATATGTTCCCTTCAAATCCTATTAGAGTAGTGACTGCTGGTAGTTTTCAGCTTATGCTAAAAGTTGGATCTGACAATTTTCAGAACACAACCTGAGTGCCCTAGCCTAATTTCTTTCCTAATCACATGTATTAACTGCTCCCATAGAAACCCTTGGTTTATTAGTTACTTCCCTTTTGTTATTACCTAGTTTTGATTACTTTCTATATCCTTTACAGCAGCAGATGTTTTTTTTGGGCAGCAACATTAAAGTTTTCCCTCTTCTAGATTAGTTAAATATCCTAAAACATAGCTTAGGTCTTATATGTTTATTAATTTGTAAGCCGTAATTTATCTAATGTATATGAAACTAACTTAAGAATCACTCGATTTAGCATGTGAACTTGCAATTAGGAATCTTGTTTATTTTTCTGCATTACTTTAGCAATTTTATTCCTATCTCTTGAGCATACACTCACTATCTTACATGCATGCTGCATCAAAGGCCAGTCACCTCTATTAACTGAGATCAATTAGAGAAAACCAAAGCCACTACAAACCCCAGAAATCAAGATGAATAGTCAAAGAACCTGGGGTTTTTGATGAACAAATAACAGCAGAAAATTATTATGGACCAAAATTCACCATTGTCATGAAGTAGCTCAAAAGAGAAGCTAAACTGAGTCACTAGCAGAAAGGAACAAACTGTCAGGCATACCAAGAAATAGAGCACTCACCGTATGAAGGCTGTGTAATTAGCATAAACACTTCTACGCATTTCTTCTGCAGAAGCCCTCTTCAGATCTAAAAGAGATGAGCATAATTGCCTGATTTCCTGGGAATAGATAAAAAATATGTTATCCTGATCCTCATATCTCATGTATTTAGAACTGATAAGAATGTCATGTTGCTTTGGACCAAAGACATAAAAATCTGACTGAAACAACCAATCAAGATCTTGAAAGAATAGAGGCAAATGTGTGAACTAAATTTTACAGAATAAGTAAGCTTCAATATGATTATAGACTGTTAAATTAATTACCTTTAAGGCTTGAAGACACAATATCAAGAAATAATTGCTTACTGAAAAATTTCATAGTGAGACTTGAAACAACATAGATTTGACACAATGCAATCAGGTTTAAACCAAATCCCTAGAAATACTGCAAGGGCCAACCATATATCTATTGCAAGCATGGTGTGCAGGAAAACATCAAGAACATAAGACCTACATTAGTTTGATGAGCATTTTCCCACCAATAGTTTTTGTTCTTCAAAAATAAAACTCATATTAATCCAGGACTGTTAAAGTGAACATCTTGAAGATAGGCTAGCGACATGAAACTTATGCCTATGTTCATGAACAGGACATGCCATTAGGGAAACATCAACTAATCTGCCTGTAATGTGAAGATTTATTTTTTGTTTTCAATTGGTAGTAGTTTATTCCTTTTATGTTAACTAAAGTTTGGTTTAAGATGAAGAAAGTGGAAAAGATCTTAAAGAACCCTTCAGAAAAGGAAATGAGGGTAAAAAAAAGGCATTGCATAAGAAGGACAAACATTTTGATTTTGAAGCCAGAGATTTCAGAGAGGTGTGAACTCTGACAACATAACCACGAGAAAAGGTACAAAGAATTATTTTAAAAGCAATTATGTTTTATTCATGAAAAAATGGAGGCAATTATGTTTTCCTTAGACAAACAGAAAGTATTTTTCTTTTTCTTTTTCTTTCTTTTTTTTTTTTTTTTGATAAGTAAAGAAATTTCATTAACAAAAAAAGGTGCAAGACACCCCAAAGTATACAACCAAAACCCAAACTCAACCAGCCCCAGGGGCCATACCTCCCCAACAAACATCAAAAGAAAAGTTCTAAGACAAAACTAGGAAAGATAATTAACTATATACATAAAGGCCTTATGAACACCTTAATTGACAATAGGTCTTCACATTCACACAATGTGAAGCATGTCTATTTATAAGTTAAAATTTGAGTCTATATTAGCTACTCTTAACAGGCCCTCATCATGATTGTTTTTTAACATGATGCCATGATACCTTTGGGTTATTCTGGTTAGGTTGGATAGTGAGCATAGAACAATAAACAGAAGCAAGCGCATGAATCCTTGATCCAAGGACCAAACGATAATATGAAAATCCATAGCTTTGATTCACATACAAGCTTCAAGTCCTATTTACATCCCCAGGTAGGTTCCTTGTGCACAGAAAACTTTCCCACTGGGTTTCAACCTTGGATGAAGGATTTATATTCTACAATTGCTTCCAAATGTTGGTACATGTTTACTAGATAAACCCAAATGCATCATCGCATTATGCTCGTGAACAAAGTGATGGATGACCCATGGAGAGTGGCCAAATGTCCGATCAGGAGGGGTGGTTCTCTGGTCTTCAGGTAGGGTTAAGGCTAATTCTCACAAATTAGCTTCTATTCTCGAAGTCTCACTTCAAACTTATGTATTCCATTGAGTGTTGGAAATATGAGGCAAAAAAAAAAAGAGACGAGCATACCAGAAGAAAGAAATGAAAGAATTTCAAAAGAAAATTATAAACTTCGTAAGAACCTTCACACATTGAACTGGGTTTTGATGCAAAGAAAATTTTATTTAACCATTGGTAAACAAAACTAGGATAATGATGAAGCTTATACAGATAATTCTGTTTCAATAAGGTCAAAGGGAAATTTTATCACAATTTGACAACAGAACCAAACTTTCTGACGAAAGAACGGGAAAAAAAAAAAAAACCCTTTTTCCGGAGAAAATTATAATTCTGTTTTCTATGTCACATTGAGTTTCATAGTTAAGAGATAGAGATTATCAAAGAAATAAATAGTGGAGGTGGAGGATGGAAATCAGACCTTCTCGTTCAAGGAGTGGCATTTAGACTGCACAAACGCGTCAGGATCAAACTTCTCAGTCATGAAAAAGTTGAGCTTCTCCTCCAACTGGACTCCATTCTCAAGAGCAACGCCATTCCCCGGCGCTGCCTTGCCGGAGGCCATCGATCCCCTCGATCGAGACGACTTTGCCGACGCCATATATCTTCAAGATTCTCAGTTTTAAGCACAAATTGATCCCAAAAGAATCAACTAAGAATTAGGTTTTTGTAAAAGCAAGGATAACAAAATTCTCTTCTGGAAAGGCTCCTACTGTACTTGGAAGGGGGCATAATCCAAAATCCAGATCTCAAGAACAAACTTAGGGTTTCAGATCCATTTCCAAGAATAATCATCCGCCATTACTAGAGTTGTAGATTGAAGATTCGATAATTCTAGCAACAGTAGACGAAGAAACAATAAGAAGGGCTCGAGATCCCCACGCAAGCGCGCCTGCACAAGAAAGAGAGAGAGAGAGGGAGACGTCGTTCTCTCGCTACTCTTCTTGAAATGGTTTTGACTGTTTAATTTCGAGCAGTAAAAGAGAGAACTTCACCTCTGCCAAACAAGACCCAAGGATTTAGCAGACAGTTATTAGATTTCCCAAATGAGATACCATGCAGAGTTAATAACTGAGTCACTATAGAAACCATTGGATTGGAATGGATTCCAATATCACAGCTCAAGTGGTGACTGGAGACCATATAATGAATGGGCCTTACTTGGTAGATCCCCAAAACCAGCACATCAACTTGATCAAAATGAATTATAGACTCTTTCTATATATAAAAAAATGATTTATAGACTTTTCTTTTCTTTTCTTTTCTTTTTTTTACCAAAAAAAAATAAAGACTTTTCTTTTTTTACCGTATATTTCTTGGTATCAAGGATTTGGCCAATTTAGAATGGGTCCATCGAAACAGATTTGATTCATGAGTTGGTTGGGATTGACTGATCCTCGAAATTTCTATATAATTTTTCACATTGGATCGGTCGAACCAGACATGGATCATTTGACATAGAATGACCTAAGATTTTAGAATCAAAGGTATGATAGATGGATTAAGTTTTAAAATCGAAGTTTTCAATGTTTTTATACCTAAAAATAATTGAAAAGAAGAAAAGAAAAAAAAAAAAAAAAAAAGAAGAATTAAAGTGGGAAACCAAATTTTTACAAGAAAAAATAACA
>JAOXJP010262784.1:0-20881 GCA_025762735.1 Platanus orientalis
TGTGTGTGTGTGTGTGTGTGTGTGTGTGAATCTCCATACACACAAATAACTACATATTGTTTTTACATGTGTAGCTTCAAATCTCTAACAATTGATAAAAATTCTTACAAGTATAATGGATAAATTATTAGAAGATCTAGTAAGTTTTCTTTTAGCCCCCGAGCCTAGAGGATATGTGGCAAATTTTGTAACATGAAAAAAAAAACCCAAAAAAGACAACAAAAAAAAAAAAACCCATTTTAAATGATAGAAATACCCACCAATCCTCCTTTGCTTGGGTGATTAGGCATTGCCTTGTAGGAGGGAGGTAAGAGACTGAATCTCCTTGACAGCTCTGTGTGATAGTCAAGTGGGCCCAAGTGGCCATACCAAAAAATAAAAAAAGAGGACAAAAAAAATGCTTTATGTTCATACTTAAAAAGCTATAGTAAAAATTGCCACAATAGATCTTTGCCCTTCTTTTAGTGGGTAAAATAATTGATATTAATAAAAAATTATGTAGGACAATAACCATAACTATAGGAAGCTTTGAAAAGCTATACAAAGGAAAAACAATAAAAGTTATTTACTTAGGCTGCGTTTGACCACCACCTGTAATGAAATCATTTCAAATGAGTTTCTCAAGGCATTTGTAGCCACAACGGGGTGATTTGTAATGAACTTATTCAGATTTGCAGTGATTTATGATTGATAATAAAAGTTATTACATTTTATAGAAAAACCTATGATGACTTCATTTTTATTTGTACTTAATAAATTAGTATAAATTTGAATGATTCATTACAAACTATCAAATCATGAATACAAATGTCTTGAGAAACTCAAATGAAATGATTACATTATAGGTGGCTCAGTGTCCAAGATTCTGCAAATTCATTTGTCCAAAAATGAGTCGGAGGAAGATAGGTTAATATGGACTAAAACTTCATCAGATAAATTCTTAGTCAAAACTGTTTATAAGTTTACTTGTGAATTGGCTAGATCCACGTCATTTCAAAATTAAGAAAATATAAAACTTTAGTTGAATCTATGGAAGGAGAAAAGTGTGCCCTCTCGAGTTTTCTTGTTTATTTGGAGATGCCTCAATGACGCATTACCTCTAAAGAGCTTTATAACGAGATTTTTATATCTAGTTGTGATCCATTATGTCTATTATGTGGAGTGGTGTGCGAGACCTTTAAACATTTTATTCTTTGAATGTAAATTGTGAAAAATGGTGTGGTTCGGATCACCTCTCAGGTCCAAATTAGGAGAAAACCATAAATCTGCTTATGATTGGATTAAGGAGTGGTTATCCTCTCCCCCTCATCTCATAATATTTCATCAAGGAGCCATTATCCTATGGGGCATCTGGAAGATAAGGAATAAACTAATTTTTTAATAAAACTAACATATGTTGAATCCATAATTATTTATAACATATCGATGATCAAATATTACAACCCTGATTCTGATACTCCAAGCCTCAATTTGGATGATGCATCAGGAAACTTGGGAGACAACATTCGCTTCAAATGGAAATTGCATCTTAGAAATTCGCTCAAGATCAATGTTGATGGTACAACAAGAAGACAATGTGCATCGTCTGCTCTAAGAAGAGACTATAAAGACTCCTTTATTCAAGGTGAATTTAAAAAATTACATCCATATGAACTAGAAGAAGCTAAAGCTATGATGTTCTATTTGGGAATCCTATTAGCAAAAGAATTTTTCGACTTGCCAATACTTCCTGAATGGGATTATCTGACAATTGTAAAGCTGCTCACTAACAGAGGGAGTCATCCTCCTTAGAAAATCTAAAACATTATTTCAGAATGCTATCTTATCCCTAATCCCTTACGTTGCCGTTTCATATGTTCTTAGAGATTGCAATAAAGTTGCCCATGCAATGGCCGTTATAGCATCCAAGAAGGAATAATTATTCTTCAAATAATTTCTTTCATTCTAGATTTGAATATTTTTAATCATAAATTTTTTTCAATTGAATGAAATTGAGTTAACCATTCCTTACCCAAAAAAATAAAAAAAAACATTACAAGTGACTGCCAAACAGACTATTAGAAGATGAAATATATAAAAATATTTTATTTTATACATTACTTGTTATATACAAAATATTAAATTCAAATGTATATATATTTCAATAAATATTTATTTATTTTTACATTTATTACATTCAAACTCTATATTTTAATTCTCCGTGTATCTTAAATTTTTTAATTTTACACAAATATAATATTATGTAATCTAGTTTTGTTTCTTTTATATTATTATTATTATTTACCTAATTATGAATATAGCCTAATAATCTAACTCTGTATTTTATATCAGCGGTCCTGATCAACTAACTGAGAGACCAGGGGCGAGGGGTGCACCGAGAATGATATACTTCATCAAATGAATGAGCCAATAAAGCCCTAGAAAGAGATAGAGGCGTCTCTAAAAGAGTAAAGCGGAGAACAGATACCTCCCTCGGGACAGGTAGGAGGAAGAGCAGCGGCAACAGTAGCAGAAGCAGCAATGGTATTCTCTTCTGCAAAACCCTAAAAACTCTCTCTTTCTTATCCTCTGTATCGCTCTTCATTTCTCTCGTGCGCAGGGTATTGATCTAGTCGCCGGCGGCAAAATTAAGAAGGCCAAGCGAACCGCCCCAAAATCTGATGATATTTACCTCAAGCTTCTCGTCAAGGTCAGCTCAATTTCCCCCTCTTCTCTATACAGGTCTGTCTGTATCTGTATCTCTAATCTGTGCGAATGGTCGGACGATCTTTGATCAGCTATACCGGTTTCTCGTGCGGAGGACGGGAAGCAAGTTTAATGCGGTGATTCTGAAGAGGCTGTTCATGAGCAAGGTGAACAAGCCGCCAATGTCTCTCTCCAGATTGATTGGCTTCATGAAAGGAAAGGTTGGTTCTTCAATTTTTATTTTTATTTTTTCAGTTTCTCCTATCTCAAATCGCCTTTCTATAGCTCGTTATTTACTGTATTTGTGGTTGTCTTGGCGATTCCTAGGAGGATAAGATCGCGGTGCTTGTCGGGACCGTTACCGACGATACTCGCGTTTATGAGGTGCCGGCGCTGAAGGTGACGGCTCTGAGGTTTACGGAAACGGCCAGAGCTAGGATTTTGAAGGCAGGGGGAGAATGCTTGACGTTCGACCAGCTTGCTCTCCGGGCTCCTCTTGGGCAGAACACGGTATAGAGTTGATGCAACTTTGATATATATATTTTTTAGAATTTCTTTAATTGTTTTGTAGGAGGTAATTTTAATTCGCATT
Source organism: Platanus orientalis (assembly GCA_025762735.1). Classification (NCBI taxonomy): domain Eukaryota; kingdom Viridiplantae; phylum Streptophyta; class Magnoliopsida; order Proteales; family Platanaceae; genus Platanus; species Platanus orientalis. Next base: position 3,278 of record JAOXJP010262784.1, read on the forward strand.
TGGACAAATGAGAAAATGATAACAGCAGGGGTGTTCTTTGTTATTTCTTGGGGTTAGACGTAAATGTTATGTATTTGTTTTCTCTCCAGCTGAAATGTGGTATTATTTGATTACTAAATTTTGTTATGCAAAAGTTACAATCTCTTCATCCAGTTTTCCTGCTTGAATTTTGTGTTCTTTGGGAGAGTTTCATTAGTGGAACTTGCGGAGTTCTCTACTGGTAAGAGTTTTGTCTGGTTGAGGGGTTTGCTATTATTGGAATCTGAGGAGTTCTCAACTGTTTGATCATATGGCCAAAATTTTTATGCACGTATAAAGGTTATACTGTCCCTTTTTATCTTCTTTACCTTCATGTCCTGCCTTGGGAATATTTTCTTAGAACTTACACATTTGCGACCTTAAAGCAAGAATTGAATCCAGTTAGTTTGCAGTCCTCCTCTGATAATGGAGATGTTAGGTCCGGATGATAATGATTGCATTTTCAAACATATAGCTTACAATATAGTACACATACATCTGTCTTCTTTTGTAATTTTTATATAATTTATGGAACTTTTATGTCATAAGTCAGACATTTATCACATGCGATGTCCTTCTTGTCTTGACTTTGTTATTATTGTTATTTATTTTTAATGTGGGTCATATACAAAATGCCATCAGGATTCAAGCCCCCAGGATTTGGTGTGTCCCCTTAACGAACCCCTGAAGTCTCCTGCATGCAGGGAAATCACCTCCCCCCAAAAGTGTGAATCACTTTTTTGACATAATGTGTCCCCCCTGCATGCGAGGGGATTTTAGGCGTTCATTAAGGGGCACACCAAATCGGCACTGGGATTCAAGCTGTGTAGTTACAAGATCAACTAATTAATTACCTTGGTGATTACTAGGTGATCGTAGACCTCCACTGATTGCATTAACCTATATTCTGTCAGGTAGTATTATTAAGGCAATCAGCTGAGCTAGGTCCGAAGTGTGAGACAAAAGGTGGAATAACCATTATCAGAAGTCTCAAAATGGGTGTTGCAGAAGGTGGGAAAGGTTAAAAGTTGTTAAGGTTATCATTTTAAGATATGGAGCTGTGGACTTTGTTGGTGGCTTTGGAGAAAAGGAAAGGGGAATGGTTCTCTCAGACACATTGGGGTCAGGGAGAGGGTGGGGAAGGAATTGAGAGAAGGGGGTATTAAAATGAAGATAGGAATATTATATTGGAATGTGATGGGTTTAGGAGGAGAGAGAAGGATGGCGAAGGATATGAGTAGGAAGAATGGGGCTGAGTTGGTGATGCTCCAAGAGTTCAAGATGGCTAGTGTTTATATTGGTTTAATCATGGAAATCTGCAAGGTTAGAGACACTGGGTGGTTAGTGGTTCCAATTAGGGCTGTTAATTGGGCTGGACTGGCCTGAAGCCTAACTTGACTGGCTCGAAGAATGGACGGGTTGATTAAGTTGAATTTCGAGTTGGGTTGGGCTCGGGCCCAAGCATTAGGCCCGAAGTGATTTTCGGACTAGGTTCAAGTCCAAGCCTTTTTAGCCCAAGTCTAGTCCAATCTGGCCCGAAGTTTATATATAATAAGGGGCCTGAAGCCCTAGCCAAAACTAAGTGTGTTCTTAATATATGAGTGAACCCAATTTTTTAAGTTTGAGTGATGCAGACCCAAAGCCCATCTTCAAGTATATAAATTCTAAATGATTTATCTCAAAAATTTAATTTTTAAAGCCATGGGTCCCTACTTAATTTGATATGTTTCATACATTTGATTTTTAAAGCCTATGGGTCCAACTCAATCTAAAATTTCCACTAGATTATTAACTTTGGGCCAGCCCGAATTCGGCCTGAAACCCGATTTATTAAATCAGGTTGGGCTTAGGCAAAATGTGTCGGGTTGAGTTTGGTCTGGGCTGGGCTGGGCTCAGGAATTTCTCTTTGGGTTGGGCTCGGGTTAACCTTAGCTTGGTGCAACCCGGCCCTTGTTCCAATAGTGGGGGCAGTAGGGGGTGTGATAATCTTATGGGATGAGCAGGATTGACTACATGGATTTCTATGTGACTTCTTTTGCAGCGTGTTTAATTGCATCACTGAAAAGGGAACCTCAATAATGGGTGGAAGGTGCTATGCTTGAAGCTTTTTGAGAGGAATTGGATCAGATTTGTAGTTGGTGGAATCTCACTTGGTGTTTAGGGGGATTTCAAGGAGTTGTTTTTCGAGGAACGTCACTAGGAGGGAGGGAGAACTAGGGGAATGAAGCTGTTTGGAAGCCTTGGTGATCGAAGTGGTCAATTAGACTTTCCAATAGTAGGTTCCAAGTTCAATTGGGTATAACTTCCAAGATGAACTTGATATGAACAAGTTGGACTAGTTTTTGGTCTATGTAGGTTTGGACCAATACTTCTCGGCAGTGGGAGGGGGGGTTAATATCATTGCTATGACCGAGGTTCAATCATTTTTCTATACTCAAGGGAGTGGAGTGTAGATCAAGATTGAAGCCCTTTCAACTAAAAATCATTTGGACCATGCACTTGGGGTTTTGTGGACTTGTGGCAAATTGGTGGAATTCATTTGAGATGATGGGGCCTTCAAGTAAAAAATACAGGCTTAAGCTCAAGATTTTGAAGGAGAAGTTGAGGGTGTGGATTTGGGGGTTTGGTAGAATTGATTGGCGGAAAAAGGTAGCATTAGAGGCAATTCAGAGGGACAAAAAAAGACGAGAAAGAGGGATAGGAAGAGAGGGTTATTAGGGGAATTTAAAGTAAAGAGTATGGGAGTGTTTGAGATATGTAGGAGGTTATGTGGAGACAAAAATCTTGAGTCATGTTGAAGAAGGGAATAATAACATGAAGCTCTTTCATAAGATGGTGTGTTGCAGGAGAAATTTTCTAAATAGGTTGAAAGATGAGATATTTAGAAGGGAAGAAGAGATTAAAGAGAATGTGATGGAAATCTATAGGATTTTATACTCAAGGCCCTGTGAAAGTTTTCTTAGGATTGAATTGATTGATAGCTTGTTGTTGTGGTGTATTTCAGAGTATCAAGCAGATTGGTTGGAGTCTTTGATGAAAATGAGGCGAAGAAAGCAATGTGGTAGTTGGAAGGAGATAAGGCTCTAGGTCTGGATGGTTTTCCAATAATGTTTTATAGAACGTGTTGCAAAGCCATATAGGAAGATAAGATGCTAGTTGTCCAATACTATCATGAGGAAATTTCTTGGATAAAAGTAGTAATTTCATAATCATAACTCTGATTATTAAAAAGGAATTGGTAGAGCTTATATTTGATTTTAGGCTGGTGAGTCTATTGATGAGAACTTACAAAATTCTCTCTAAATGTTTGGCATTCAGGTTGAGGGAGGTTTTACGTTCAGTTGTCTCTAAGGTACAATGGGCTTTTTGTAAAGGGGGATCTATTTTGGATCGATTCTTATGTGCAAATGAGTGCGTTGATTTGAGGAGAGAAGGAATTCTAGGTGTAAGTGTTTTTTTTTCCCGAATTATATGTTAGGAAGGTGTGGCCTTGGGGTTTAATGGAGAAGGTGAATATGGAAATGTTTTAGCATGACGTCCTTCTAAGTGTTGGTAAATGACTCTTCAACGGGATACTTTGGTTGCTCTAGAAGGTTGAGGCTAGGGTTGTCAATCGGGTTGGGTTGGGCCGGGCTAAGGTTAACCCAAACCCAGTTTGTAGAGAAAATCCTGAGCCTAAGACCAACCCGAGACATTCTGCCCGATTTAATAAATCGGGCTTCGGGCTGAGTTCAGGTTGGTCCAAAGTTAACTACTCAATGGAAAATTTTATATTGAGTTAGAGTCTATGGGCTTTAAAAATCAAATTTAAAAAACATATCAAATTGAGTTGGGGCCCATGGGCTTTAAAAATAAAATTTATGAAATAAATCATCTAGAATTTATATACTTCAAAATGGGCTTTGGGCTAGGATTACTCAAATCACTCAAATTGGTTCATTCATGTATTAGGATCACACTTAGTTCAGGACGGGCTTCGGGCTAAAAAGACTTGGACCTGAGCGCAGTCCAGCTCGAAGTTCAACTTGCCTAGCCCACCCATTCTTCGGGCCAGTCAAGTTCGGCTTTAGGCTAGCCCGGCCAAATTGACAGTCCTAATTGAGGCAGGGATACCCTTTGTGTCCCATCTTTTTTTCTTTAGTGGCTGAAATATTGAGAGACATGCTTAATAATGTGTTGATTGATGGATTTAGAGTGGGAAATGGTAACCTGAGGTTGTCTCATCTTTAGTTTGCTCTCAAATATTGTGTAGTAATTCTCAGAGGTAGATTAGACATACTAAGATATGTATTGATGTGGTTTGAGGTTGTCAATGTGTCAGGGCTGAAGGTGGTTTTTATGAAGAGTTTGTTGATTGCGATGGGAGAAGTGGCTAATCTAGATTTGTTGGCGGCGGGATGCAGGATGGGCCAGTTACCAAGCACATATTTGTTTGGACTTTTCTCTAGGAGTCTCATTTAAAAAGAGGGAGGTTTGTCCGTTGACACTTAGTGTTAAGAGAGGATTCAGAGACAGTTGAGGGGGGTTGGAAATCCCAATACCTATCCAGTGGGGGAGGTGGCCTATGATAAATGCAACTTTAGTAAGTATTCTAGTTTACTTAATGTCTTTGTTTGTTATCCCTGTACAAGTGGTTTAAAACATGGAAAAACTTTATAGGGATTTCTTATGGATGGTTTGGGAACGGGAATCAGACCAACATCTAGTGGCTAGGGACAGTGTATGTGCTCTAAAACATAAAGGGGTATGGATCTTCGCTAAGACTGTCAATTGGGCCAGGCTGGGCTGTTGTAACATTGGGCAGGGCCGAGTTCGAGCTGTGATTTGGGCCTAGTTCGGACTGGCGTTAGCCAACTACCCAGCCCACTCAAACTACAACTATATACATACATACATAAAGTAGCCTGACAAAGTCATGATAAGAGTAAATATACTATTGATGTGACCATGTGACATGATATTTTTTGAATTCGTAGATCATTTTGGATATCTAATTTTTGAAATATGATGTGTTTTTGAATTTGTACCTCTTTTTGTACATCTATTTTTTGAAGTGAAACCTTTTTGACATTTTTAACCCTATACATTGGTTAGTTTAGATAGCCTGAACTTGATCCAAAGCTTGTTGTTTTATTATTGGTCAAGTATGGGCTAACTATATTGGGTTAGTTCGGGTGTATTGTATTTTGGGTTGGGCTTGGGCTGACCTTAGCCTGACCCGATTGATAGCTTAAGGAAGACTTAGTGGTAGAGAAATATGGTATGCATGATGGGTGAGATCTTGGAGAAGTTAGGGCTCTTATGGGAGTAGAATTTTGAAGGGGACAATGAAGCAATTTCATGTTTTAAAGAAGGAATTAGATATGGGGTGGGAAATGGGATAGGACAATGTTTTGGGAGGACATTGAACGGGATATCCGTTTAAAGATGATTTATCTAGATATTTAGTCCTCAAAAATGGATGCAAAAGCGAAGGTAGCGGACTATGTGATGACAAAATAGGGAATGGTGGTGTGGCAACATCTTTTTGTAGCATGGATTGGTTTACGTTGGTGGTTGTTTCTCATCTTTTGTATGTCAATGATTTAATAATGGCTTTGGTTGAATTTGTATTTTTATTTTTCTTCTTGAGGTGATTAGTTGTCAGCCCATTACTTGCTGAAATACAAGGTTTTTATTTAATGTTGTGGGATTTTGAGGAATGTTGGACTTCATTGGCAATGAGAGGGATATGCTACTGAGTTAGCCCAAACTGAACTCCGTTATAAAACAACAGGCTTTGGACAAAGTTTGTGCTATCTGAATTGATCAATGTGTAGGGTTAAAAATGTCAAAAAGTTTTTATTTTAAAAAGTAGGTGTACAAAAAGAGGTACAGATTCAAAAACACATCACATTTTGAAAATTAGGTGTCCAAAAAGAGTGACGAATTCAAAAACACATCACATCTCTCATAGTCCCATCAATAGTACAGTTTATCATGATTTTGTTAGGCTACTTTATCTTTTTATATATTATATGACATACATAATTAGTTGTAGTTTGGGCCGGTCTGTGTACTTCAGATTGGGTAGTGAGGCCTGCCCAAACTCGGTCCAAACATTACTTTGGGCCTAGAATCACAACCCAAACACGGCCAGCCTGAACTTACAAATACCCAGCCTATAGCAATTGCCTGCTGTAGTCGTAGGGCATACCTTGGCTTTCTAATGGGGATGATGATATTCTAGGAAGAAAACTGGAAAAAGGATTTCTAGGTTATTGGCTGAGTTCAAGTGGTGACTGTGGACACTCCTAAATTCAATTAATGTTGTTTTGAATGTAGAGGTTCTATTTTTTTTTTCATGTAATTGGAGTAGCTTCTACAAATTCCACATGGTTTGTGAGATCTGCCAAATTTTCAATAACTCATTTGTTGGTACAAGTTTGGAAATTTTGGCTTGAATTTTTTATTTTGGCAACAAAAGTTCTTGGGTTTTTTGATGATGCTCTAGCGGCGCCTGCTTATCCCTTTCCAAAATGCTTTTGAGATCCAGGTCATCCAAGGATTGCTTAACATGATGGCTTCACAGTACAAGGAATAAAAGTGGACTATTTCCTGCTTAGTTTCTTGCTTTGGACTCATTGGCCATTCAGCAATAAGCAATCAATATTATTAGTCCTTTTTTGGCATTTACTGATTTATGTAAAAATTTAGTGTTTCCATCTTCTTTCAGCCATCTGGTCTGAGACCTTTCAAATAGATCTCCTCATGAAGAGACAAAACCGGAAATTCTATCTTCAAATCTTCCCTAGTTCATACCACCGTCCTGTGACTTGCACCTCTCTTTCACAGAGTCCAACTCTTCAATTCTCTACAAGTGCTCCTCTTTTTGGGCTTGAATCAAGCCAAATGAGTGCCACAATTTTAACCAAGATTACTTTCAAACAGAACACACAGCTTGGTTAGTCTTGGAATGTTGTTTCTTCCCATACCCAAATGAACTAATTATAAAAAAGGGGAAAAAATCACATTTCTTTGAACCTAAAAGGAACTGGCCCTAGCTTCTTCCAATATAATGGGAATATGATTTGAAGTTGGTCTAGGAAGAGCTTTCTGGGTCATGCTTGGGAGCATGTTCTCTCAACTAGTGTAGAAAAGAATTTATTTAATCTGAAGGCTCCATCTAGCCTTTATATCATCTAATTCACGCTAGAAATCTTCAAACTCTGAACTAGGCCTATAAGCATCCAAAAAAATCATTCCTGAACAAGTTCTTCCAACCTACAGACTATAGAACAAGAATAGGCACCTATCTCAAAATCTCACTTATCTTCAACGTCTTTGTCTCAAATCATGAGGATATACCCCCGAAGCTCCCATAGAAGGGACAGCCACGCAACGTGATACTCGTGAGCCCCTCATGATCCCATTGTGCACCTGATCAATCTTTGTTTCTTGGCAGCACACTATCGAGGGCCTGAACTTTCAAACTAATTGATTAATTCAGTTTCATCTTTGTTTCCTATACCCCTCACATTCCAGATCAGAATGCTTAACACTATCATCTACAACTTCAATAGGCCCTTCCCGTTCATAATACTCTACTCTTCCTCTCCCATCTGTCATAGTTGATACTACACTCTAGTTTCTTAATCTCCTTTATGAACTTTCTTTTCTTGCCTGTCTTATTTATCTTTCTGCCTTTAGGATTCCTGTTAAGCTTCTCTATTCATGAAAAGGCAACTGAGATTTGTTTTTCAATCTGAACAATTATCCTAAAAAGCTAGTGACATATTCAATTTTACTTTATACCCATTCGAAGATAATCTCACTGTTCTCTCTAGCCCTTTTCATTAGCGGAAAAGGATCCTCATCTTTGTCCTTACATTCAGACTGATTTATCACAAAACTCCTTGTTGTGAAGGTATCTTGAATTCAACCTAAGATGCAACTTGGGTGTGTGAGCCGGAGAAAAACCCAAATGATTTGACTCTTATTTTGACCTGAAACAGGGTCCGACCTGACCACCCTCGTGTTGAATAGGGGTATTTGCAGGGGTTGATATTGGGGTTTATTGGGATTCGTTCCTCTGCACTGTAACTCGTTGTAGGCTTCAAGCCGATTTCCCCAATTTCGCCTGTGGTTGTAGGCTTCAAGCTGAACCACGTAAATCATTTCTTTGCTTTGTGGTTTTCTGTTTTTTGCTATTTTCTTCTATTTTGCTTGCATATGAGCTCCAATCAGGGGTTTCTGCACAACACTTCGTTCTATTTTCAAGGGCAGGCCATCCCTAATTACGCCTTTTTGAATATTGCTAGACGGGGAGTTGAGAGCACCTTGTCATTGGGAACCTCCCTATTCTGATACAACACAATCTGATTTTCGTGGATCACCTGAACTCCATATTTCAGGGCTTCCGGCTGCTATAATGTCTTGGGAAATGTTCTTTTTGGGATTTAGTTAAGACGATTTTTCTTTCAACTCAATTTTCTTGCAGTAGAACAACAAGGGATCTGAAGGAAACAAAAGGGTGGGAGATGGACAGATCTGACTGCCAGGTTGTCTCATTGGAGTGAAACTGATGAAATCACCAATTTGGTCTCTGTCAGTGATCTGCAAAGGTAAACATTCTGTCGTTCCTGTTTGGCTCTCAAGGTTTTTCTCCTCTCCTTGGGCAGGCCTTACTTCCAATGGCTACAAAACCAGGCTTAGCTGGGGCCTGTGGCCCTGAAGCTTGAGCAGCACATTCTTCCTGGAAGGACCGAGGGAGGATATGTTGTAGGCACTATGGAACTCTTCTTATGCTGGGACAGGATAAGTTGCAGCTTGTTAGGTTGGTAAAGTCTATGGGGGTTCATACCACAGACCTGGGTTTTAACCACTGACCCACTTATCAAAAAAGAAGAAGGATAACTTGCAGCTATGTGCTTTGAGGGGGCCCCATCCTTAAATGAGATTAGATGGACTGAGCATAGCCACTCTTCTTCTATCTCAGCCTTGTCCTTGACCTCAGAATCTTTGTTCCAAAACCTCTGAAGAGCGTCTGCCTCTAATAGGGAAGCCACCAACTATCCTCAAAGCCACTTTGATGTAGCATGAAAAGGCTTTGATCTGATCCTTTAATAGATAAACTGCAGTAATAAGAAAGTAACAGAAAACGAATAGAGATAGATAAAAAAATACCAATGGAGTCACACCAATGTCCTCCTAAGAGTTACACCTAGGGTTGAAAGCATCACACCTTAAAGATTCTGGAGAATCACATTAGCAACCAAAGCAATTATAGCCCTGAATTCATCAATAATCATCATTCTTCATTCATCTATTCTAGGTCAAAAGCTTATATATATATATATAGCTTTTACATGCGAATCTTTTCATATCTCACTCTAACTAGACTTCCTAAAAAATAAAGCTTCCAAATTAACTGCATCCCGTCACAAAGTGATACCCTGCCAGTATTTTAGCCATAACATTCCCAGATCATATCGAATTCTCAATATCTTGTTTTTGTTGGAAAGGTTACTTGATAACCTTTCAAATGATAAACCTTCCAAAATAAGGTATAAATAAAAGTGATGGAAATAGATCTCTCACTATTTTTTAATTAAATAAAAGCTATTCTACTTAGAAATAAGTAAAAACCCTTGAACTGGTTAACAAGAAACTAACCTAGATTAACCTAAAATTGACAAAATTAAAAAATAACACCATACAAAAATATTAAACTCAAAATTCCCAAAGTACCCGTACATAACCCATCAAATTTGAATATGGGTTGTTTCTTGTTCCCCTTCAAACTTGAAGCCATTCAATTCTCTGGCCTCTGGTTGCAGTGATGATCCACAGCTCATGTTTCTGTAATCTCTGATACCTGAAGCTCCTTGATTGTGCTCAGGACTTCCATGGATGTCCTGGAGACTGGCACATACCTCCTATAATCTTGGCCTCTCCCCGAGCCTTGCAATTGTCACACCAGCTGGCAGTGACTTGAGACAACCCCTCAACTGGGATATCTGCTCCTTACTATCATCCCGAGGTACAATTGTTCTTTTTTTTTTTTTTAAACCTTGAGTGGTTATGAGCTCAACAAGGATTGGACTGGGATAGAAGAAATCATGCCCTCCCTTTTACTCCATCTCTGGGAAGCCATTTCATTTCAATGAGCCTGAGAATCAAGGTAGCGAGACACAAAAAGCCAGTAACGTCTTCCCAAGGTGCCTTCTCCAAATCAGGATTGGGCTCCTTATCTCTCTGGGGAGATGAAAAGCCTTTATTAAACAGATCCCTGATAGGATAGTGCTTTTTCTAGACTGATCTAAGCCACTTCGATCCTGGATGGAGCTGACCATCCTCCAAAGTTCTTGCTTTTTTCTGAATCCCCCCCTAAATGTCCTCCCTATACAAAAAGGCCCTTCAGTTTAGAAGCTTTTGGAGGGAAACACCCTGAGCTCTCCTTGTGAATAGACCGGGATGGCTCAAGCCTCTTTGGAGACTCCTGGAGAGCGCCATACCCCTGTACATGATGTGAGGTCTGGACTTCACAAATGGTGAAGTTTGATTAACCCTGGTCTCTTTCCCTTGATCTTGGTTGGTCTGCGGTTTACCCCCAAAATCTGAAGACTTTGAGTTCTCAGGCATCAGAGGTTTCTCCAGCAGGTCCATCTGACTTCTACAATTTGACCATTTAGCATCTTTGGTAGCGTGCTGAAGTCTAAGTTTCAAACTTTCCAAGCTGTAAAATTGTAGGTCTGAATCCCTTTTGGATCTTATCAAGGTTTTTCCGAGCTACAATTCAATCTGAGTACATATGGTCTGAATCCCTTGAGAATCTTGACATTTCTATGGGGATTTAGAAGGTTCAATCTATAAGAGCAGAACCCTTTCTTGTGATGAAATCTTTAGTAACCCCCTTTTTCTATTTTAATCTAAATTCTCATCTCCATTTCTTTTTAAAGTTCAATAGAGGCATTGTACTCCTCAATTAACATTCTTTTGTTTGGTTTATGCACTCTCCAGGTATTTTTATCTTTTATTTTGAAAACTTAAAGCTTAAGATGAATAGTGATTTTTTCGGGGGGTGGGGTGACTGTTTCTGTGCTAATGAAGTGTTCTTTCTACAAACTTCCATAAAATTTTAATTGGTTATTGCCGTAACATTGCCCACATGCTGGTTAATGCTTTATTAGCATAATGTGTCCCCTTCATTATCTTCTAGTTACCATTGTGATTTTTCTAACAAAAGTGGGTGAAAGAAGTGTTATCTTCAGAACATTCTCTTCCTTGCTGATTGCCAAACGAAATGGTGACGAGTCTGGATTATGTGTTTAGACTAACCATTGTAAGGAAGACATCACAGATGGTGCCATTACATAGTTGTTTAATTACTGAAGCACCCTTCACTAATCACTACCCCGTGTTATGAGAAGAGTACTCATGTCTTGATATGTACCCTGTCTACAGTGTTCAATGGTGATGCAATATAACTATTCTTATACATGTGTCTTTTTTCTAGCATTTCTTTTGACTTCCTCCTTCCATGAAACAATCTCCACTTGAATTTCTCAGAGTGCCGCTTGTCACAGGCATGTAGAATTTTTGAGAAGATGAAAATTGAGATAGGGTTATAGTGATATCACCTGGCTGGTTTAGCAAAATAATGTTGCAGTCTTAATGAGGAAATGTTCTACTTTGATGTTTGATTGCAGTCTTTGCTGGTTGCTAACTCTTGAGGATACACAATCTTGCATAAGATCTCCTTATGACCTGTCTCTTCCACAACCAAAGTTCATAAAGAGAGATTACATATGCTAGTTCTACTTCTCTAGTCTGTCAGTCTAATCTTTTTGTTGATTGCTGCAGGTTCTCCTCAGGGGTCCTAAGAATGCCCGCGAAGCAGTGAAACATTTTGGCAAGGCACCTGGTGTGCCACACAGCCATACCAAACCCTATGTGCGGTCAAAGGGAAGGAAGTTTGAAAGGGCTAGAGGGAGAAGGAACAGCAGGGGATTTAGGGTTTGAGTCATTTGTTGTGCTTGCTTTGAAGGAGGATTTATATAATCTAAGTGAGGTATCCATCAATTTACTCATGGTTCAATTTTTGTTAGACATTTAGAAATCTGTGGGGTGTTTTTTTTTTTTTTTCCTTGTCTTGGATCTTATTAATGTTGCATGAAATCAAATGTGCATCTATTCTGACTCTTTGCATTTCATTGGGATGCATGAGTTGGAGTTCATCTTTAAGTCTGTTGCTTCTACAACCAAAATTGAAAATGGATATAAGACACTAAACATGGGGAGGAATAGGGGTGAAGCTCTATTCAGTAAAACCATGACACAAAAGCAGTAATCAGTTTCCTGTCCAATTTGTACCATACTTTATTTTTCTTAGGGACTAAAGCGCCAAGTTAGGATTGGGCACCATCAAGAATATTTTTTATGCCAGAAATTACGCCCAAGCTGACAATCCAAACCACCTAATGATCCTTTTTTAGATGGTCAAAAATTAAAGTAGCCTTGTTGAGAAAAATGGTCATGTTATTAGATGGCTAAGTTCATACTATTAAGCTAAGTTTGGTCATGGATGTTGGTGGATTTGAACACCTTTCCCTTTAGAAATACTGGTGCCAAAACTGTTGGGATAAGGCTGTTTTGTTGTTTTGCTAGAGCCAAAACTACATATCCCAAGCACTCCCAATTAGCTGGAGACTCGTGTTTGTCATGATCAACATGACCACTAAAATATTTATATAAATGATCTCTTTACCTCTCAAAAAAAAAAAAAAAACCCACTAAATTTAGGAAAAATATAATTAATAAAAAAATTTCTGTGTTATGAAGTCGTAGACAACATATTGCATATAATTAAAATCTGCTTCCAAAAAAAAAAGAAGAAACAAAGAAAAAAAGAGAAGGAAAAAAGAAAGAAAACATATTGTATATGATGAATACCCTATCTACTTCTCTTATTAATGTTTTTTTATCCAAGCATCACACTTTTCATGTATGCTCAAATTATACAAATCCCCCCAAGCTGACTGACAAAAATAAACCCTACAGATTAAAACAATATTGCAAACTAATTTCTGTTGCCAAACAAAATTTTGAACCTAAAAAAATTAAAACTGCCCTTGCTTGGAATCTTTAAAAATTTTAAGAATTTAAACACCTCATTTCAGCCGCAAAACATGTATTCTCCTTTTAGGCTGGCTGCCAGCTTCAATGAACATCATAGCAACACCTGTGGGCCTCCATCTACTCATAAGAAACCAGGAAATCTATGAATACAACAACAACAACAACAAACAGCCTTATCCCAACTATTTGGGACCAGGAAATCTATGAATCTTCATGAAAAAACATAATCCCGATCTTAATGTCATTGATGTGACTCCCTATTAGAGAAAATTTTAATTGCACCATCTTTGTTTATGCCGAGCCATTTTTTGTATTGGCTGAGTCGGTTCATGCCAACCAAACAACCCAATTCAAAGGAGCCAGTGGTCCGTAACTAGGGGTGGCAATGGGTCAGGTTTGGTCAAGTCCAGGCTCAAGTTGATGGATGGTATCAATACGGAAGGGAGAGGCCAATACAAACCCATAATTAACAGGCTGAATTGGTGGGTTCCTTTATAGAAAGACAGGTTGGTCCAAGTCGTTGCCCAGTTTTGGGTTATTCTATGATATCTACAGGTTGTGAAAGATCAACCTGAATGCAGAACTACCAGCTTAGGTTTGGGTTGGATTGATGGGTTAGTCAAGTTTTGCCACCCTAGCCACAGCTAACCTTCCTGCTACAGAATGGTAGTCTTAGCCAAAACCAATATTTAAGCCTAGGTAATCATGACACAATCTCCATCTATGACTTTGCCCAAAGGAAAGACAGGTTTGGTACTGTTGCCAACAGACAATCTCAACCATGGATCTCACTTGGGATTTAGGTTTTCATAGAGGTCTTGGAGAGGTGGAGATGCAAGAAGTAGTATCCCTTCCAGTGACCCTAGAGAATGCTTCCATCTCCTCGTTTGACATTGATGCTAGCATGTGGTCCTTAGAGTCCAATGACATCTTTCTTAAAGGTTCTGCATGGTGAATTGTCAGCGGCATGATCTATTTCCTCACTGGACTATTTGGAAGTCCAAAGCCGCCAACAAAATCAAGGCAAAATTTGAGAGGTGATGCATAAGAAGGTAAACACTGGGGGCATGATGCAAGGAGGGGTTATCTCTATCCTCATCTCTGAATCATTTGCTTGGTGAATGAAAAGTTGGCTAATCATCAACTTATTTATTGTGCTTTTGCAGCTTCTACATGAACTCAGCTCTTACCACCGTTTAGAGTCACTTAGGCATTCCCAGGAGATATATGCAATATCATGCAGTAAAGGACCCTTGCTCCTTTTACCAAGAGGGTAAACTGATGTGGAAAGGTATGGTTAGGATAGTGATTTGGAGTATTTGGGATGGGAGGAATTCGATGGTGTTCAGGGATGTATTCTATTTTGGGCAGCATATGATTGATTTGATTACCATTAATGTAGCCCATTGGGTTTCCACAGATGATTCATTCATGGGTATCACTACTGATAGTATTATTAGAATAGAATACTGTTGCCCAATCTACCATTTACACTATCACTGTTACACATGCTATCCCATGGCACCCTCTCTCATTTGGTGTCATCAAATTGAATTATGAAGGGTGCTATCTTGGGAATCCATGTCTGTCAGCATCGGGGGTATATATTTAGAAGTAGTTATGATATATACTTAGCTTTTTGGACCTGTTGGAGTGGGAAATTCCATTAGAGCCAATGTCCATGTGCTAGAGGAGCTCAAGTTTGCTCGGTCCATTGGGTTTGGCTGACAGTAATTTATGGATAGTTGTTGCTTTGTGTTGGTTTTTAGGTGTATTTCCATGGAGCTTGTCTCACTACTTTAAAGAGGTTAGAAGCCTTGGAACACATCTCATTCCAATCCAGCATAAAAAAAAAAAACATTTCATTCCAATGGATTTCACTGCCAACCATCTCACAGTAAGTGGGGCGTAGGGACATTAAATGAGGGAGTTGCTGTGCCAGTGGAAGGGATTTAGTTCTATTTTTCTTCTTCTTCATTTTTCCTTCTTGTCCATGCCATATTCCTGTCCTTCATTGAATAGAAGCATGGCCTTGTACAGTATTCTTAGTTTTTAATTAATTTTCTATAGTTAGTAATCCAAAAAAAAAAAAAAAACTCCTCATTCTTCCATATTATTGTGTTGTAGACTTGTGACACACAGACTTGAGCTTTAATTGGAAGCTTCTTTTTCGCTCATTTTTTTTTTTTTTGGTTATGATTATATCAAATGAAAAAAAACAAAAAAACGAAAAAAACAAAAGAAAACTAGAGAACCATTACTAATGCACAGTTACTGTTCCCTAAAACTATATGCAAGATGGAAAGCATACACTTAAAAAATTAGATATTGAATACGAGCAACCCTACATTCGAAATGCCATAAACCTTCCGTCCTTCTCAAATCCCCAGCTTTTGCATTAAACAAGTTCCCAGCAACAACTAATAGGGCTTATGTGGGAATGACAAATCTTATACCTTCTTACAAGTGCCATAACTTTGCTTCGTGGAACTTCTGGCATCTGTGTGCCTGGAAAATAAATAAAAGCAACTAGCCATTACCATCTCTTAGGATTACCCCGTGACAGCAGGACAAACATCAATCGAATTTGAGCTTTAATTTCAAATCTATTCAACCATCTCTTAAGTATCTGAAAAAAACTTCTTGTGCAGAACACTTGCACACTATAAATGTTTTATCCTTTAAGGTCTATGTCTTCAGTAAACTCTGTACATAATTGGAGAATGATTGTCTGTTTTAAGACAGTCCTCTGTTATCGTGCATTGATTGACACATGATGTATTTTTGAATTTGATGTCTTTTATTGACCACCTACTTTATCGACTGAACACTTTTTTGAACCCTTTTACCCCCTAAAACAACACATGTCTGTTTGTAATTCACCATATACGCTACAGAGGCATTTTTATGACACAACATTTGCTTCGATCTTATTTTTGTTACAACCCAATTGGATTTTATTCTTTTTCAGTACCTTGCTTTAGTTAATGTTGAAGATATTAAGTCCATTTTTCTACCAAAAATAAATCCGTTTAGTTGATTACAGTATAAATTCGAATTAAAATAGTGGAGATAAATTTATATCTCACTAAATCAGTTATTGAGATGAGCAGATTAATAATATAACCTAATTTGTGATTAAAAAAATGCATGGAATATTGTAAGCAGGGAGTGATTTAAAACCTGGTACTGTGTGTCAGCCTTTTCTTGGGCCTGCAGCCGAGCAGAAGAAGAGCCATCCTTGCCTTTCTCTTCCGCTCGGGAAAGGACGCCTTGGCCTCTGCCACCTCCGGCCTTCGATTCTCCATGGAGGTGCTGCTGCTCTGTTAGAAGATGCCATTTTCGAGTTGCTGCTGCCCTGTTAGAGGAACACGAACGTCTGTTGATGACATTGGTATGGGCAGTTGGATAAGTACAACTAGCCTGTAGTGGAAGTTCCTCCACTGTTTACTGAGTGGATCTACAGAGGATGTCATGGTCGAATTTAAAATGATGAGCAATAATTCAGTCGGCCGTGATTACATGCAAAAATCAAACCCAGACCAGAAATTGAAAGAGGACAGAAAGGGCAACCTCTTTTCACAATATATATATCAGTCATTAGCTTCAAAGAAATTTAAAATGAAAAATGATTTTTAAAAGCCCTTAATTACCCATAAAACCAATATTTCTTTAGGCTGTGTCTGTTTCCATTCCCATCCCCTACTTTCATAGGAATTGGAAAACAGCCTTGGAATCCATTTGGATTCCAAATGAATTCTAAATGGCATAAGTATTTCAACCTTGTCTGATAACACTCTGAGGTTGAAAAAAAAATAAAACAACATTTTCTCAGTTTGATGTTTGGATGGTACGTATCTTCTTGGATTCCAAATGAATTTTGAATACCTTGTCTGATAACACGCTTGAGGTTGGAAGGAAAATAAAACAACATTTTCTCAATTTGATGTATGGATGTTAGGAATCTTCTTGGAAAACCAATGAATACAAAATACATAACAGTTAATACTTATGTCCTTTCAATCTAGTTGATAATTAGAAATGGTCATTGTATGGGAATACAAGCTGCAAGTTGATATAACAACATAATAGATCATTTTGTCCGTAGGCTATGCAAAACATCACCTGTTGACAGGAAAGATAAGACACATAAGTTTTTGGTTGGAAAAATCAATATAGTCATCAATCTCCAGAGGACGGTGAATAAGACCAAAGCCAAACAAAAGAAGTATTAGGATCTTCAATAGGCACAAACAGTAAAAATGCTAATGGACAGAAGTCAATTTAGATATAAAAGTAACGGAATGTGGTTTAGCAAAAGCAAATAGGAGAAAATTTAAGAAAGCTCTAGAAAATCAGAAGTAAGAGTTTTCCAATTTTATGCAATTTGGATGTAAAAATTCATATTTCAAAGAACATGGCTTTCTAAATTAAATCAGAAAAAGCTTGTCAAAATTATTAAAATAA
>JAOXJP010262804.1:0-20880 GCA_025762735.1 Platanus orientalis
AGGGGTCCATTGCCTATGTGAATGGGTCTCTTGTAAACTTCAGGGAAATTACTTGCATTGTTATTGGGTGAACCACTGTAGGTATTTCTTTTGCATGTGCATTTAAAAGAAAAGAATAACACTTTTAACTCAATAACTGGCTATTGGATAAGTAAATAAACACTCAATTTTCTGGGTCTATCTTATCTACACATCCCTTGAAGCATTTATATAGTTTTTGGTTTTGTGAGTGCTTGTAGCCACCATCTTGGCTTCGGCCCTCTCTTTGTAAATCTCACTGCCTTGATATATATATGGTGACTAGTAAACATTCCATGCTAGCTCTATTTTTAACATGCTTGGCAAATTAAGTGCACTATCTAGACTGTGATGATTTCCCTTCCTTATTTTATCCTCAAGTTTCCAACGGGAGGGATTTTATGAAGACAAGAAATAAGGTGAAGATACATATCGGGCTTTTGTTTTCAAGTTAAAGTAAACTGGCATGTTATAACTTGATTATGAAATCTAAGAGCTTGTGCTTTTTCATAGAATTTAGTTGGATTAGATTTAGTGAGAAATTTACATACTGATCATACAATCTTCTCTTGGTAGCACAATATATTAATCTTTATGTAAACCTTTGGCATCTTCATAGAAGCCTAATTCTTCATCTCTCTCTCTCTCTCTCTCTCTCTCTCTCTCTCTCTCTCTCAAAACAGGATCGACCACTAATACTTCATTAGGGGTATAAATTAAAAAAAAAGATTTTAAGCGACATTTTAAAAACGCTTCCTAAAGTATACTTTAAGAAGCATTTTCAAAATGCTTTAGAAAATGTACTTTCGGCAGCGTTTTTGAAATGCTTTAAAAAGTGTACTTTTGGCAACGTTTTTGAAACGCTGCTAAAGTCTACGACTTTTCACGAAACAAGTCAAAATAGCGTTTAAAAAACGCTATTTATAGAGTGTTTTTTATTTTTAAAAAATGCTCCAAAAGATGTTTTTTGTTGTAGTGTAGCTCCCGTTTTTATTCTTCATTTTCTTTCTATTTTTAGTGTCCAATCAAGTTTAGAAGTTTAATAGAAACACAGAAGCTCCCTTAAGAACATTCCACAGTAGTCTAAATATGTTTCTTATTATAGGTTCTTAATAGTTTGATTAAGCCCATTTCATAATATATTTTGCTTCTTGATGGCTAATCAAGTTTAGAAGCTTACCAGAAGCATCTCACAAATTAATATTCAACAAGAAGTCACATCCCATCCTGCAGGACTACCTATAGTTGTTTATTATTCAGACCCCAAACTGGTTTAGGGGTTTTGTATTTTTGGTCAAGGATCACCAAACTTCCATTGAATGAGTGGCTAAACCATTATAATTTTACCAACACAAAAGAGGAATTACCTTATGGTTTTGATGAGAGAGAGAGGTTGGTTAATGTGGAGAAGATGAATCTCCATTTGTTGAAACCAGCCTTGTTTTTATGATAGTCATGGTTTCTTCAATTGTCATATATAGGGTTGTATATAAGGCTGTCAATGAGTCGAATCTGAACCAAAGCCTTGTTTTAAGCTGCATGAGCCTGAGCAGATTTTATATATTATATATTGTAATAATAATAATGTTCAAACAAAACAAAATGGGCTAATGGGCTTTTTATTCTGGCAAGCCGAGCCCAAGTCTTAACTTTATGAGCCTGAGCCGAACCTGAGCTCGGCAACTCAGGGAGCCTGAACTGAGCCAAGCTTGGACTTCATGTAACAAGCCTGACATGAGCTGGGCAAACCTCGGCTCAGCTCAGCTTGTTGACACCCCTATTTGTATACATAATCTATTTGAAGTTGCATTGTATGAATTTCCAATCAAACCCTCTTCATCTGTGTGTATAAGCGGCAGTATTGGAGTGCTTAGTTAAAATATATATATGAAAAAGTATGTCATATTGAAGCATTGTATGAAAATCCGTACTTACTAGCACTCCTGACAAATCGAATGTATCTGGAACTAAGAAATGTTTGTATCATTTAACTTGAAAGAGTTACTCGACCCAAAATCAGCCCAATCAAAAGGTAGTGTTTTCTGTATAATGGGCTCTCTATAGTTTCGATTGGATGCATCGGAAGGAAAGAAAAGAAAGACACCCATCCATTTTAAGTAGCTATCGGATGTAGAGAATCTTATCACCCATAAATAAATTTGAACTGATCTTCCCTTGGAAGTGTAGAGTCATAAAGTTTTAAACATAAAAAATCTTCACGCTTCATGCTCCTTTCAACTCCTATGGAGGGGTTTATTTTGTCACTTTTCTAGTTCATTGAGAAATGATCCTGGTACTTAGACAACACCATCACACCCAACCATCAACCCAGCTGGTTGCTATAAGTTGTTTTCTTCATTGTTTTCATGCCAGCTGACTTTAGACCTAGCATGTGGAGTTTCTAGATTCACCCATATCTACATTGGGACAAGAGTTTTATCTTCTTTGACACAAAAGTCCAAGCCCAGATAAGTATATTCTAAGAAAGAGCTAAAAAATATTGCAAATAGGTTGCATAGATGATATGTATGTGAGCGCTGCAGGTCTTATTCAAAGTACCACGGCCCGATATTTGTAAGTTGAATGCTGAAGGAAGGTCGTGCCTCGTGTTGTAGACATTGGGACGATAAGAAATGGTTGGGGACTTGGGCGCGGGGCTTGGGTTGGTGTCCTTGATGGTTGCATTTCTCTGAGAAAAGTTAAATTAAGTTGGGTGCCCACTTTGTCTTTAAGCATGGAGTGTGGACCTCACCTCTCTCTTGAGTAAAACAGACAACAAACTTAGCTTTAATTTGGAGGTGGATGGATCTTCTTTTTTTTTAATATAATTTGGGCTGAACCTTCGCGAACAATGCAGGCGTCCGATAGTCCCTCCTATATGATATAATAGGATCCCATGATCCTGGAGTTCGGATCTTCTGCAGTAAGTTAAAATATATTGACTTGAAATGGTTTTCAAAACCCGAAACTGCAACAAAATTTGAGTGGGATTTATAAAAAAATTTTGCCTTGGATTTGGTGGTGACCACTAAAGTCACCCTAAGGTGAGACTGAAATTAGGGGACGACACATCAGTGCTGAAAAAGTGACTTACACTTTCTGGGGGATGCTTTTCACATTTTGACGCTGATGTGTTGGCCCCTGATGTCAGTCTCACTTTAGGGTGACTTTGGTTAGTATCTCCAAATCCTCAGGGAATTTTTTTGTATAAATATCACCCTGGAAACACTTGTTGCATTTTAATGTAGTCTAACTTACTACAGAGGATCCTGGCTCATGATCCCAAACTGATCTTGTATCGCGAAGATCAAGTCTGTCTATGAAGGGCCAAGGGCCATCCACATTTCTTCAGCTTGATTCCTAGAGGTCTTGGGATCAAGCCCAATGAATGATCTCTGATAACAAGTTTTTGTCCTTTGCCTGGTTTTGTATACGAAAAAGAAAAACTTTGAAACCACAATAGGAATGGACCACATACTATGAGTGCTTGCCACCCACACCAATGCAAGCCCCCGTATGGACCACTGTCATAGTTTGATCCACTTGAGTGGTTCAACGAGCTAGAGGAGATTTTAAGTTATGGAAGTTCCGCAGTAGCTTCGGTATTCATTTAGAACTCTAAACCATTTTGATCAATTTAAAGTTGACAATTGAGATGGAAAGTTAGGATCTAGACCACATGATCTTACATGGATTATAAGATCGCCTAAACAAAATGAAATGAAATGTGGGGTTTCCATGGTCTATGGAGTCGGCCCAACTTGTTGATGCAAATGGGCTGTGCATCAAGAAGAACCTTGGGCAATCTATTAAAATTTTCGCTACAATACTCCTTAATGGCAAAAGATCAGCTCAAGCAAGGTTTCTGCAAGCATGCACAAGCAATCTTGCTCAAGCTGCCATGTAGAACCAAGAAAGGAAAGAAAACATACCTAAGATATAGCTTGGACCTTTATTTGTTATACATGACAGCTCAAGCAAGATGCTTATGCATATATGCTTAAGGAAAGTTTGCTTGAGCTGATCTTTTGCCCTCCTTAATCTATTGGAAGTAATAAAGAAAACTACTGAATTTCATGCTACATCATATTTTGAAGTTCCTTTCAAATAAGAGGTTTTACCCTTTCGGACAAATGTCTCTGCATGCAGAAAACGTGATTCTACCAAAATAAATTTATTGTAAGTAAAATGTCACTTTAAATCTTCATGGTTAGATTTCTTTGCCTTCTAATTTAGTTGGTATGTTGTATTCATTTGTGTCTGTTTGCTGAGAAAATCTTATATTCTTTGAAGAAAATTTCAAAATTTTCTATGTAGCATATGTTTGCCATTAGGAAAATAAGATTTTCAGACCAAGCTGTGTTATTTTTCTCAACCTTTTCCCAAAATTTTCCAACTGAAAGGGTCAGAAAAGTCGATTTTCACTTGGATTCTTGACACTTTCTTTTCCAACATATTCACGGCAAACAGACGCAACCAAAATGGCAGTTTCTAGTTTGGAATCATACTCTCTTTTGTCATTTGAAGGAGACTGCAAGGAATTTGTAATGGAGCGTGAATTTTTAATCATCATAAATCGTCTGCTTAGTCATTAGCCCTTCTTCTTGGGAAGATGATCCCTGTGGATAAAATAAAGAATTTTGTCTGACCTTGCAAGAAAGTGCATGATCAAGAGGCATGAGATTCCAAACAAGTAACAAATCAAGAGAAACAAATGAATAATTGAAAATGACCCTTTCTTTCCTTGGAAAGTTGTATAAATGAAGTTGAGATTAGCTTGATCTTCATAAGACTGAGGATGAAGTAATCACTCCCATGGAATCGTAGTACAACATCTCCCCTCTAGAATCTCTCTGCATGAAAACAGTAAACTCAACATTCATCCCTGTTATCAAACCTAACACATTTCAGATTCTGCTTCTTCATATAAGTAGCCTCGAGTCACATTGCGATAAAATAAATCCATTCCTCTTCCTAACTCATTTTTTTTCCAAGGCAAATGCAAGCTAACTAGAAGATCTCTATGCCAATAACAGATCAAATTGGACAGTCCTAACCATCTAAACAATGGCATTATTGCATAATCTCAAGAAGGATACGGAAAACGGTCTAGAGTCTAGACATCTGGTTAGTCAGTCATAATAGCATTTTAAAAAAATTAATTAAATGATATTTTCTTTTTAATTAAAAGATCTTCATGGCTACTGTCAAATGAGGCACAGCAACAAACGATTTTTTTTATACAATATAGATAACTTATGGTGTGAAAAAGGGCGGCTTGGCCCAACGGTAAGGCTTACCGTTAGCGTCTCTGGTGGCGCAGGTTCAAGTCACGGAAACAGCCTCTCCAGAAATGGGGGTAAGAATGCGTACATCTTGCCCTCTCCAGACCCCGCATTAGCGGAAACCTCGTGCACTGGGCCGCCCTTTTTTTTAGAGAACTTACGGTATGAATATTGATGCCACAGATGAAGCTGGAAATGTTACTATGTTTACCAGGCTTTATGAAGGATGGGCAAGAGATTTCAGAGTTACCCACGATATCGTCATCATCATGTTCATGATCTCCTAAGAAATTAGCATCGCCATTTTACTGTGATTCCCGTTAGATCTCATGTACATTTATCTGCTCTCTACAAAGAATCTGTTTTGAAAAGGGCCTACCCTTCTAACCTTCTTGGTAAGAAGAAAACAACAAAAAAGGGAGGCCACTTGATATGGAAACCATTGGGATAGAAAGAACGACTGTGGAATTAATCTAAGTGGGTTAAAGGTTTAACAATTAATTAGAGAGTTTAATGGAAAATGTAGAGAAATCATAAAAAATTTTAAAAAAATTGTTTTTAATGGATGGAAACCTGATATATGGTAACCATAGGTGAATTCTAAGAGTGAATGATGGAAGAAAAGTGAAATGGGTTGTCCTGAAGAACATAGAAATATATGTAGAAAATTAAGAAAACTATAGGAATTTAAATATTCAAGTTTAATAATTGAATATAGTATATAAATAAATAATTCAAATAAATTATATTAAAAAGATATATAATTTTTAGCATAATTAATACTACTAGATCTATGAATAACTACCTAGTGGCCAATACAACAAATCGCTAACACATTCTCTGAGCATCTTCCTAGACAAATCAATAGGATGAACTCCTTTATGATTTTAGGCCAATTGCTTTGTCCAATGTCAAGTACGAATTGGTGACTAAAATTCTTGAAAACCAGATAAGGTCAATCTTATGTAGATTAATTTTCCTAAATTAGAGTGCATTTGGTCCAGGTCGACAAATTCACTGATAACATCATTATAGTGAAGGAACTATTCCACTCTATGGGGAGAATGAAAGGAAGGGAAGGAACATTTGTGTTAAAACTGGATATATCCAAAGCACATGATCATATTGAATGGAGCTTTCTAAAGTTAGCCTTTACTCAATATAGACGTAGTCAATCAGCTGTTGATTTGATAATGAAGGGGGTTTCTGCTACATCATTCTCTATCATCCTAAATGGCTCTCTGGAAAGGTACCGTTTATATGACCAATAAGGGGTATTAGACAGGGTTGTCCATTATCTCTATAATCTATGTATTCTTTGTGGTGAAGTCTTTTCCCAACTCATATCTAAGATGGAAATGAGCAACCAGTTCAAAGGCGTCCACATTAACAGGTATGTGTCATCCCTCTCCCATATGATGTTCACTGATGAACTATTTTTATTTGGTAGAACCAACAAGACCAGCGTAAACAAGAGCAAAGAGATGTTGGATGTATATGAAAAATGGGTGGGTCAAAAAATAAATTTTAAAAAGTATTCTATCAATTTTAGCAGAAACGTCAGCCTAGAGAAAAGACAAATATATTGGAAAACATTTAATCTTAAATCACTCTAAAATATCCAATTATCAATTTCTAATCCAAAATGTGGAATCCAAGTTCTTAGGTTGGAAGGCCAAATTACTTTCACATGAGGGAAAGATAGTTATAATAAAGTCAATCATTGCCCTAATTCCAATATATTTTATGGCAACAAATCTCCTCCCGAAGGTGATGCAAGCAAATAAATTCATTATAAAGGGATTTTTGGTGTGGATTTAAAGAAGAAGGCAACCATATTTATTTAAAAGTTTGGAAGTAGTTTCAGCAAGACAAAAGCAATGACGGGTTTGGCATAAAAGACACATAAATAATCAATAGATCTTTAGTCTCTAAGCTTGGTTGGAGATTTCTTAGAAATCTGGATGCAATTTTGGTCAAAATTTTCAAAACCAAATACCTACAAAATCAAGAATTTTAGATTGGAAAATGCCCAAAATCAACATCTAGGGTATAGATTGATGTTATGAAAAGTAGAAAATTTCTGAAAGAAAGGGCTTGCTAGCTAATTTGTAACAACTCATCTGTTATGCTACGGCATGACCCATGGATTCCAAACACCCCTTTACTCAAAGAACTAACTGGCCCGAAAGAGGAAGAATTATCTCAGGTAAAGGATTTGATTAATCCTACTACTCAAAACTGAAATGAAGACCTCATCAAAAATAAATTTGATATCATCATGGCTGCTAAAATTTTGCAAATTCATTTATCCAAAGAAGATAGTCTCGAAGAAGATACACTAATTTGGAGAAAAAACTCAATTAGGTAAATTCTCAGTAAAGTCAATTTATAAGATGTTATTTGATTCAACAAGTACTACCACTTCAAATTTTAATGATGTAGCATATACAAATTTTTGGAAGAAATTATGAACGAAAAATCAAGTACCCCCAAGGCTCATTGTTTTTATTTGGAGATGCATCAGTGGAGTATTACCTTTAAAAAGAAAGATGGGAAAAATAATATCAAGTTGTGACCTAATGTGTCCCTTTTGGGGAAAGAAAGGGAAACTACTAATAATCACTTATTCTTTGATTGTGAGTTGGCCCAGGTGGTATATATGGTTTGGGTCTCCTCTTGGATTTAGAATTTGAGAATGCCACAGTTTTTTTCAAAAATGGATTAAGGACTGGATATACTCTCCTCTTTTTTGGGCATTTGGAAGGCTCAAAACAAATTAATATTTGAGCAGAAACCAATCTCTCCAGAAGCAATCATAGCACATAAAAATCAGTTATCTACAACCTACAATCTAGAACAAAAACCTTTAGGGAATTACTCAAGTGATCAACCAGGAAATACATGAATAAGTCCTCTTACTAGCTAGAGACCTCCACCATTAGGTAAATTCAAGATCTCCAAGATTTCCTAAGAAAGTTTGTTAATTACCACCGCTTATAAACGATGCACCTTTGATTCATGACTCATTTCACAAATTGTAAAAGACAAGTAAAGCACATAATAAATTAGAAAAGAAAAGATAAAAAAATAATGGGACTTTTTATTAATATATTGAAGTGTAATACAACTCTTGAGCATGTAGAATACACCCTTGCATGTACGACAATTCACTCTTACTTGTTTGCAGTTGTAACTCCTTGTTCTTGAGTCGATGTCATCTTTCTTGAGTTCTCAAAGGTTTAATGAATGAGAAATGACTTAAAGAATAGAATCCTTAAACTTGAAGCGATATGAATACTGAAACATGTGATGTAACAGAATGCTTGAAAGCAAAATATGTAAAAAGCCTCCTTAGCATGTAAAGTGCTTGTGTATTTATAGAATGAAATTAGAATTATACTTCTTCCAAGAGTCTAATTGTGCCTAGGAACTTTTTCTTCTTGGCTCCTTTTTTGATTTGGAGACTTAATGATGTGGTTATTTGTATGTCATTCATATTTTGATGGAAGATCATCAACTTGTAGAAGAGTCCATGACTGTGTGAAACTTATCCTATTGTTCTCATCTAATCCTAATATTTTAGGTTTTGATGAGAAAGAGGAATCTTGTTACAAATGAGTCCTATTTGGTATAGAATTGCGCTTCTTTGATGATTTTTACAAATTGGAAAGGTTATGCATACCTTGAACTCGTCCATCAGTCTCCTGGGTACTTTAGGAGTCTAAAAACACCTTAGTCACAATTTCCTAATGCCAGGACCATGAATTATAACTTCTTCACCCTCTATAAGTCACGATCAGTCTTTCTAGTCATGTTTGGCATGTCAGTCGTGATTGTGTTATGCAAGTCGCAACTGGTAATTTGCGGTCCATAGTCACAAATTTTCATGTCAACAATTACAACAAAGCAGCCCATGATATGGAAGCTATAGCAACTAGGGAACATGTTTCTCGTAGATGGAATGGTACACCCTTCTCTCAATGATTAAACTCCATTATTGCAATGGAATTTTATAATCATGAGGAAATTTTATTTGAATAAATTTCTCTTAAGCTCTTTACCAAAAAAAATATGTTGTTAGAGACATTATGTGCAACTTGTTAATTAAATTATTGATTCCATGGAGTATAGATCGAAAAAGTTTTACTAAACAATAATTATACATGAGTTAAATGTATGATGACAAGGTGAGTATTGATTAATATTACCACACCTATGGTTTTTGAATGGAAAAAAGAAATTGTATGTTGTCTTAGTTTATTATGAAGTTGTCTCAAATTCAATTCGATGTGCAACCTATTTGTGCGATCTGGAGAGCGATACTAAGCATTTGGTTCATTTTTTGGGTTTCCACATGCATTTTATATAAGATTTTTTTTACATTAATATAAATAGTCATGTTTGCAGGATTTTCAGGTGAAAGTTTTTGGGGAAAATATTTTAACTCAAAATCTTCATTAAGGTGAAAACTTCTTAATCGTCTTCGTCGGGGGACATAGGAAATATTGTCAAACCACATAAATTCTTGTATTATGTGCAATTGATTCTTTCTTGTATGTTTTTCTTGTTTTGTTTTGTGTTGTTGTTAACCTGAATTCAATCCATTTGTCACAATATAGATCTTACTTAAAGTTGGACAAAGGATGGGGAAAGGGTTTAATGAGAATTTGAGACCCCCTGATTTAATAAGGGCTTGGAAATTATTTGGCTTTCTTTCAAAAAAAAAGAGGGTCAATGAATGCATGAAATTCTTTACTTTTTTTATCTTTAATGGAACTCATCAAATCACTCATAGTTGTGACAAAATGGATCGAATCCGAGTTTGCAACAACATGAATCAAAACGAGAAAACAACAAACGAAAAATAACAATCACACAAACACAAGATTTACGTGGTTCGGCAAGATTGCCTACATCCATGGGTGAATACAATCAAACAGAGATTATAAAGTACAAAAAGTTTTCCCAAAACCCAAAAGTGAACCCCAAAGAACTCTCTATAAATCGTCTTTCTCTCTTAACCTCTAAAACCTATAAACAACCCTCTATATAGAAGTGTGCATCCTAAGAAACCTACATCATATTGCCAGTCAAACCCCCAAAATACCGTCACCCCACAAAAAAAACCGGTTCAGGTTGTCGAACCCAAATTAGGTCAAAATATTGATCAATAAATGGGTCATTCAGATCACTCTCTAGATCGCACGAAAAGGGATGCACTTTCAAGTTGCTTTTAGGTTGAATTTGTGACATCTCAACAAATCTCCACCTTAGCTTGAATTCTACCAAACCACTTACATGAAGATCTTCATCTTCTCCACCAAACCCACACAGGGTTCAAAATCAGTTCTTCTACAAATTGATCAAGTCCAAGCAATCCTTGAAGTTAATCATTGAAACTAGTATTATTGACATATCAACTGAATTTTCAACACTCAATATATATGCAACCATGTCTTCAAAAGAATATCGTATAAGAGGTCTAATATTCCTTTTGAGCCTATTTTGATGTTGCTACTAAACTTCCTAAACTTGAATGGCTTTTGCATCTTAAATGGTGTCAAAAGCTGCATCTTTACATCCTAACAAATTAGGAGTATCACAATCTATCTCCACCTAGACACCCTTACTTTGATCTCCATTTTCCTTAATCTACTTGCTTGGGTGTCGCATAGCAAATTCATTAAAAGTAACCGTTTTGTGTTAATTTCCAAAAACAAAATGCTCGCATAAATTTAATCTTCTAATCTTCTCACCACAAAGCAAACCCTGTTTTCTTAATTTTGCCAAACCCCTTTCATCATGTGACCTATTCACATATGTCATAATTGTTTCGAGATTGAACCAGGATCCGTTGTAGAAGACATAGCTAGTCCACCTGTAATTGTTTCCTAATAGCACATAAAGGTTCCTAACCTCTCTTGCTTTCATAACCACCAAGGCTCCCTTCACAATCCTCATGGATTCATTTTCAGTAATTATTTTACAGCCATTAAAGTCCAGCTCACCCAAAGAAAAAAGATTCTCCTTGAAATATGGAACTTGTCGAACATCTGTTAATGTTCTAAGAACCACATCATGCATCCTAATTTTAATTTTAATTGTTTCTATCCCAATAGTCTTGCATGACATATCATTATCCATCAAGACAGTACCACCATCAATTAACTTATAGGTGGAAAACCAATCCCTACTATGACACATATGATAAAAACCTGGATCAAGAATTGTTTCATCTTGAGAACGATCATCCCTAATAGCCATAGATAGAATAATGTCAACATCTGAATCTTCATTTATAATACTAGTTGCATCCAAGGATTTAGTTTTTCTTTCCTCCTTTTCTTTGGGTTTAGGACAATTAGTCTTAATATACATTTTCTTATGGTAATAATAGCAATTCACATTCTCCCAAGTACGGATGTGCATAGACTTGAGCCAACCTGACAAGGAATTGGGCTTGAGATAAAAGCCCAAACCTTTGTTAGGGCTAGGCTTGAATTTGTCCAGGATTCTGTATGTCTTATACTATGTCCAACACATAAAGGTTGGGTGCATAAGGTTAAAACTATAAAAATAGTTTTCAAATGAAAAAATTACACCCATAAAAATAGGGCATATAAAGCTAAAACCATTTTTAAAAAATCAAACGAACATTTGCTCCCTATTTAAAAGATGCACCAAATTCAAAAAAAAATATCACGTGTTAGTGATGGAGAATTGGGAATGTAATGGTTAAAAAAAAGAAAGGAAAAAAGCTTGAATATGCTCTAGGCCGACCTAAGGCCCGATAAAATAACTAGGGTTGGACTCGGGCCTAAAGTTTCCAAAAAAATTCGGGTCTAAGCCCAAGCTTGAGCTCGGTCCATGCACACCCCTATTCATAGGATTTAAATTTATTTTTACTAAATTTCTTTCCCTTCGTCCTTCCATAAATAACCAAGCCTTCAATTTAGACATCGTTACTAGAGACTTTTTTCTCAATTCCTTTGAAAGAAGGGCTGTAGTAACCTTCTTTAAATTAATAGTATCCTTGTTATAAAGTAGAGTAGTAACGAGATACTGATATGATGAAGTGAAAACAAAAAGATTAGGGCCTTATCATCATCCTCAAGCTATGAAACAATATTTGTTAACTGACAAATAATCTTATCAAATTCATTAACATGATCAAAAATACCTGTACCTATCTTATAAAGTTTCTGTTTAAGGTAGAAACATTTCGTAAGAAATTTCGTCATATAAAGTCTTTCCAGCTTCAACCAAAGCTTCATTGTACATAGAATCTTCATTCAAAATATTGTATAACAAATTATTCTCTAGGCACAAGTAGAACGCACTCATAACCTTCAAATTATAATTTTTTTAGTCGCTTTTCGACATCCCAGTAGGCTTCCCCTTCACATTCATTTATTTATTTTACATTATGTTGAATTTAAGATACCTTCACAACAATTAGATACACGATAATACATGCAAGACAAAATCCACTATAGTGTCACCAAATATATTTTTTCTTTGGTATTGGTGTGGTATCTCTTTATTTAGATAGATGATTCAAACCCGCTTACGATATTGTTGCATAACTAAGCTCAGGTTATTATATTTTTCTAGTTTAGCTGCCAAGAAACATCATGACTGAAAGTTTTTTTAAGTTGAGAATTTGTCTCTAATTCAACCCGAAAACAGCCTGAAGTATAACCCATTTGTGCAATTCGGAGAGTGACCAGAATGACCCATTTATGGGCCCATATTTCACCCGATTTGGGTTTGGCAACCCAAACCTCTTTTGGGGGTTTAACCTGTAATATGTTATAGACTCTTTTTTTTTTTTTTTTGAAAGGTTTTGTAAGGGTAAGAAAGACTATTTTTGGAGAATTTTTATAGGTTTTTTTTTGAGGTTTTGTTTTTGGATTTTGAGAAAACCATTTATACTTTGTGATCTTTGTTTTAGTAGAAGTTCTTGATTGTCTTCACCCATTGATGTAAGTAATCTTGTTGAACCACGTAAATCTTATTTTTGTGTGATTTCTTTTGTGTTTATTGTTTTCTCGTTTCGATTCACACTATGTGAACTTGAATTCAATCTATTATGTTACAACACTCTAACAACTTCCATCACTTGAATATGTGATCACTTTTGGCGTCAACTGTAGAGGTTTTTTTTTTTCTTTCTTTCTTTTTCCCTTTTTGGTAAACGGTGTTAACTGTAGGGTTACTATTAAAAAAACGGTCCCCGTACCCAAAGAGTGATCGTCAGTGAAATTGTCATTACTTTGCATGGGTAGAATTTATACGAGCTACTTAGAAAACTTTTCCCCGAAAGAATTTCTAGGCGAGTCAACTGGATACCATTGCTCAAGCCATATGACCCATCATGCAAGTATTGGATGTTTTTCCCTGTAATTTCAGCTACCCGTCGTAACCTTGAAATTTGTAGAAGTGTGCAGGGTTTTCAAATTCACCCTGCGAGGAGGCCCATGTACCCAACACGTGAAGCCCTTTAAGCTCATCAACAAGAAGCTGTCACTGTGTCACATAGATCTCTTTGCTACGTGCCCATATCTGAAACACCACCCTTAGATATCTCCATGGTTTGCTTTTCTTTTGGTGTTGCTGCTAACACCCACTGTTCATAACTGTGTTACACAGTACCATAACGCTGTTCAGAGAAGTTAGCCGACGCTTGAGAGGGAGAGAGAGAGAGAGATGCATGCACGGAAAAGGAAAAAGGGTTGTTGATTCAGCAACCACAATCATCTAATACCACGTTTATTACATGATGAACTTGGTTTGGATTTAGGCTTATCTGTAAAGATTTATATATATCTCTAAAGGAAGCAATTATAAACTAATACAAGTGATTCTGTAATAGAAAAACAGAAACCGAATCATACTGGAAATCGTGTAGCATTGCCATCCATATCAAGCCGTCCAATTTGACCTTCCACCACTTTGCTTGGTTGGGCCATATTTCCTCCCACAACATCGCACTGACAAGAATAAAGAAAAACTGGTTCGTTGTTATCATCTACCGCCAACTGGTGGGGCATCAATATAGGCATATTGCACAGAATTAGAAGAATGACGAGACAAATGAATGAAAGGGTTGAGAGAGAATGGGTGTGTACATGGTTACAGATTTTAATTTGAGTTCAAGCTATGAGTTAAAATTTAAAAAGGTATCTAACAAAAGTTATAGTTTCATATAAAATAAAATAAAAAAGAAGTTATAGTTGAATCTAAGTATGGATTGGTAGATGTGACAGTGTGATTGCTTTCCAAAGTTCTATAATAAGGTATATATAGGAGAAAATTTTCTAAAGGGAACTGATTCTCTTCTGTTAGGAGACAGAATATGTGATGGGTCCTACTAATTCACTTATTCCAAATCTAGGGTACCCTCTTCTACTACCACTTGTATCCCTTACCAAGGAGCTGTTTGGTATAGCATTCTTTGTCCTGAGAGGGATAGAGAGGTATGGGCCTATGAAGCCATGCGAGGGGAAACAAAGGGAAGGGGGAAGAGATTTTGCTGACAATATAACGCACCATCTCCGTGCTGTCCACGTTTGAAAAGCCATCTACTTGAGAGAGAGAGAGAGAGGCGAATTTTCTGTCACGGGGGTCGGGGGGATTCTTTGCTTGAATGGGGAGGAAAAGAATATGCACGCGTATTTGGTGCCCACCGCTTCTCTCCCCCCAAAATTTGGTCGTTTTCAATGGAATGGATGGATGGGAGGAATGAGGGGAAGACATAAAAATGTTCCTTAGTGTCCACGTCGAATGGGACACGTCGTCTCCCCCAACGCCTTCTTTGGTCTTGTCTCTCTTTCTCTCTCCTCTTTGGGCCCACGCATCAACTGACCTGACGGCTGTCGATCGCCTTCAATCCCCTGTGCTTTTCTCGCTCTCTCTCTGGCTTTGAGCCGCCGTTGAGCCTTGAGGAGCTCTCACGCTAAAATTCCCCGTGGGAAAGGAACAGTTAACAAGCACAGTGACTAGTAATGTTGATTTAAAATTGTCCATGTAAAATAAATAAATGAATGTGCTGTGAGTTTCTTTTTCTTTGGTATGACCACTTTGGACCCACTGACTATTCCGTTTTAGGGATGCAAATAAGTCGAATATGATCTGGATATTGGATATCCCTACTCGGTTCATTTATAATCAGATTATTTTTAAACGAATGGATATTTAATCGAATTGGATTTACATGGGTTTGTATTTGTACCCATTAATTCTTCCACTTTTCAACGGTTATCCGAAGGGAAAGAAATAAAATCTCCAATATAAAAGGCCGAGATAGCCAAAAAATGGGGGAGGCAAAGAAAATTGATCAGGTTTTGACATCTTACTTTATTCAGTTATTTTCTATCTCTCATTCCTCGAACAATGATATTCTACAATCTATGACCAATATTTCAAGTTGATTATCGGACGAGGACAAGGTGTGAGGACAAGGTGTGGTAGGATAGGGAATTTTCAGTTCAAGAGTTAAAGATGCTGTTTTTTGCATTGAGCCCTAAAAGTCCTAGGTCCGGAAGGATTCTCAGTGGATTCCTATGAAAAGTGTTGGCACATAGTTGAACCAAAAACCACAAACATGTGCTGAATGGTTTAGTTTAGAAGGAAGGATTGGCACAAATAAACCATATCTTTCTAGTATTAATCCCAAAGCAATAAGAAGTGCTAGAAGAACTGAGTCACTGTAAGCTGATTAGCCCCTTTGAAAGCTCATTTCCATGTGTCAAGCGGCTTTAATATTGGGCAAACTAATCTCCAATAACATTTTGATATCTCATGAGATATTGAACCATCTGAGAATGCATAAAACAAAAGCCCAGCTTATGACCATTAAGATGGACCTAAGTAAAGCATATGATAGAGTTGAATGACAATATTTAATCCATGTGCTGGGTAGGATGGGTTTCAGCCCAAAATGGAGAAAACTTATGTACCAATGTGTATCTACAGCTACTTTCCAAATTCTCCTCAATGGTTCTCTGTAGAGCTATCAATTGAGCCGGGTTAGGCCGGGCAGGGGTTAACCCAAGCATAGCCCAAAGTATAAAACCCTAGCCCAAGCTTAGCCCAAGCCCCTCTACTCGAGTTTGCCCATTATAATTATTTGGGTTTCAGGCTGAGTTCGAGTAGCCAGAAATGGAATGGAGACATAAATACAAAATTGTTATGCTCTTAACTACTTAGCCAAAGTGATGTTTGTTGGGAAATATTCTAAATTTATTTACTTTATTCTAACAACCAAACTGTTTTACATTTTCACCATCCAAATTCATAGAAGTTTTGGAGCTTTAAAAACAATTTTTTTCTTCACCATCCAAATTAATCTAATGAAAAACATAAATTAAAAAATCATTTTTTTGGGGCTTCGGGCCGAGTTGGGCATCTGGCTAAAATAACTTGAGCCCAAACCGAACCCGAAAATTTGTTCGAGCCTAGCGTTTAGGCCTGAGCCTGACTCAGCCCAAAAACTCATCCTGCCTAACCCACCCAATTTTTGGGCTAGTCAAGTTAAGATTTGGGTCAATCCAGCCCAATTGATAACCTTAGTTCTCTAGGACAAAAATTCATTGGAACTAAGGCGTTAAGGCAAAGAGACCATTTATCTCTATTTTTGTTTGTTTTGTGTGCGGAGGAGGGTTTATCGGCAAGGCTTTCTCAAGTTGAAAAGAAAAACAAATTTCAGGGGATTAAAGTTAGAAGGAGAAGCCCATCTATTTCGCATCTTCTATTTGTTGATGATTGCTATATTTTTTGTAAGGTGTTTCCCACCAATGCGCAGACTATCAAGGATACACTAGTGATATTTCAGAAAACATCGAACCAACTATCTAACATGACCAAGTCGGAAATTTTGTTTTTCCGTAATATAAGCCCCATGCATGGAAATGAGGTGGTTAACATTATGAGAATGTGAGGAATTGATAATCCCTCCAAATATTTAGAGCTTCCCTCTTCAATTGGAAGGAACAAAATTAATTTTTTCACATATATAGAGAACACAACAAAAAGGAAAATTCAAAATTGGAAAGCACAATTCCTCTCACAAGCGAGTAAGGAAATTTTGCTTAAAGCGGTGATAAGTGCCATGCCTACTTATGTCATGTCGTGATTTTTAATTCTCAAGAAGATATGCCAAGTGATTAACAAATACCAGAGGGCCTTTTGGTGGGGTCAAACAAACCAGGAAAAGCGAATAAATTGGATCAACTGGAAAACCATTAGAAGGGCGAAATGAGGTTGAGAGACCTCCACTTGGAAAATTTGGCCTTGCTAGCAAAGCAATGTTGGCGTCTTATATCAAATGCAAACTCCATGTGACCAAGACGAATGAAATCGATATACTTTCCTAAACACCACATTCTAAGATTGCCAAAAAAGAGAAACGAGTCGTGGGGATGGCAAAGTTTGTGCCAAGGTAAGGAGTTCATTCTTAAAGTCAACCTCTGATCAGTCGGAGATGGGAAAGAGATTGAGGTCTAGGAGGACCAATGGATTCGTGATCAACTTAACAGAAAACTAACATCGAAGCCTCCCCAACTATGTCCGGTTGCAAAGGTCTAGGATATCATTGATTAAAATATAAGAAGGTGAGACCTCACTCAAATTGAAGGATTAATTGCTCCCTATAAAACAAAATCAATTTTTCACACTCCAATTAATCAACCAGAGTTAAATGATAATTTAATCTAGATGCCTAAGTTAAGGGGCCAATTCTCGGTCAAATCGGCATACAACCTGTTGGTGAGAGCAAACCCTCCCATCAACCTAACTAGTAGAAAAGGTCTATGGAAAGCTTTATGGACCTTGCAAGTTCCCAGGAAAGTGCAAAACTTTATATGGTGTGCTTTCCATGAACCATTGTGGTATGTCTGGGGACACATCGAATAATTAGTGGAATAAGCCCCAAGTGCCCGTTATGCCTAGAGCATGACGAGTCAGTGCTCCGTTGTCTGGTGAAATGCCCAACTACTAGTCAAATTTGGTCCCAAGAGATGAAAGACATGCCCAAAGCTAGGCATGCATAGGACCCATGTCATTTAGAGATTGGTTTGGGAAGTGGATTAGTCTCTAGTGGGGGTCCAAAGAGGTAAAAAGAATTAGGCTTTGAAATATTGCATTGCTTTACTGGTTTATTTGGTTAAATCGAAATAATATGGTGTTTAATGGACAACAAACTAACCCAATAAAAGTTTGCTCTGATTTCTTTTGGATGTGCAGGAACCTGAACTGGAGTCAGACGAAGAATGAGAACTCCATCGCTTCCTTTATGACCCAGGATGGGTGTTTTTCTTGCCACCGTTTAGGGGACGAAGAGCTTTCAATTCATATCGATGTTGTTTCCCCCTTGGAAAAATCTTTGTGTGCTTTTTGTGTTGTTTCTCATGACATGAAAAGAGTTTGGAGGGGCTCTGTTATCTGTAAGGACACCTGGCTCCCGCCCTTTGAAACTAAAATGGAAATCATTTTGATAAAGCTGAGATTGGTAGATTAGTTGAAAGTGAACCATGTGGTGATTTTCTCGGACTCACAGATGGCGGTTTCTACAATTAATTCAAATTTCATATAGTATCCTTGGTAGACTAGACATTGTTTTTTGGAATGTAAAGCATTCATTAAGAGCTCTAAATCTAAAATCTATTATGTAAACCTTAATAGTAATAGCCAAACCCATGACTTGGCAAAGCAGTGTTTGCGTGATCCTACCTAGGAGTTGGGTTGTCCTCGTTGGTTTTTGGTGGGGGAGCCTTTGGGCTCTTCTTCTTAATGAAAATTTTCAATTACCAAAAAATAATAAAATTAGTTGAATACGGATATATCCGATTAAAAAATACATTAAGTTAGGTTAATATATTTGTATCATTTCGATTAGGGTTAAATGTTAAAAGTATTTCTATACTGTGCTATAATGTAACATAACCTACATTATTATGTATAAAGTAACACAATCTATAGTATTATGATATGACTATTAATTTAAACCAGTCATTAGGTATAAAATATGTAATATATATACATAAAGCGGTCATTGCCCTTCGATATCTTGCTCCAACATTTTAAAGTCCAAAGGCCATGACTTAGTAATAGAATGTGCCCAATGGAGTTATTCATGATGTTCTTTCTCTATCATCCTCTGCCATCAATATTTGATTGTAATATATATATACACAAATATGTACTGATGTATATGTATTCAAATTCGATTTATTTATAATCGGATATTTTTTAAGCCAATGAATATTTAATCTGATCAGATACATATATGTTCATATTTGTTTTAAATGGACACAAATATGAACCGAATATGGATAATAATTGAATACTTGCATCCCTAATCGCACTAGGCAAGACTTATACTGCAACAGGTGAGACATGTGACTACTCATATAGATTGTACATAAGGGGATTCAACCCTTGGTCTTTTTTTGTGGAAGGAGGGTGCCTTAGCCACTAGAACATGGTAAAGAAAATGGTCTATAGATCTAAACCTCTCTACAGTGTGAACAATCATATCACAACCCTAAAAGTGATTGTGATTTGACCTATATTTGATATTTAATAATAAGGTGTCAAGTGGCTAGCTATGATAGGCTTGCTTGGATTGTATGGTGATTTAGAGCTGTAGACTATGACTCCAAAGCACAAGCATGGGAATCATATTGTGGCATAGTAGACATGGGCTATCTTTGCTACCATATACTTCTGATTATCCGTTTTTAGCCAGAGAAAATGTAGGGATAGAATCATAGAAGTACAATGCAAAATTGCCAACTACCAATGCTAGATATTATTTCAAAAGCAAATGAAATCAAATGACTGTCGACTCCTCTACAGCATGAACAGGCCTATCATAGCCATACACAAAGTATTGATTTTAGGTGAAGTCTGAAATTCAAATTTTATGGGTGAGAAACAATCCGTGTTTGTAGGTGTGATAGGCCCATTCAAACTATAGAGATCGTCTCTCTCAATAGAGTTACAATATTTTTTGGAGTATAATCATAGCGTAAGAAGGAATGATTGCATTTGCAGACTTTAATAATATATATATATATATATATATATATATATTTCTTCTAACCTTATAAACTTCTTAATGCTTTCTCATTTATGTAATAGAAAAGGGTTGTTTTGTTTCATCTAAAATTAGATGGGAGACCCAAGGGAATAGTCTAACTTAATCCTTAAATTACATGAAATTATCCTTCTGAAATTTATTGGAGTATTTGCACTAAAGATTACTTTCAATTTGTTAAGATTAAAGGATTGGCCTGATGACTCTAATTCATAAGGTTAATTTGATGAATTACTTCAACTTCCACGAGATTTACTATCATAGAAATATACACTCGTCTCTGCAAATAGTAGGGGAGAGATGGTGGAGTTAGAATTCCTTACCCTAAACCCCTAAAGTTTAATTTCTTTCTCTTTATTGACCAAACAAGGGGATAAACCATCCACACATATTAAGAAGAGAAAGTAAGAAATGGGGTCCTTGTCAAAGATTTCTAGAGAGGATAATCTGACTTCAAGTGAAGCCATTTATTAA
>JAOXJP010262815.1:0-20878 GCA_025762735.1 Platanus orientalis
ATCATTTAATATTTTTCTTTAGTTTCTTTGTTCCTTCTGCTATTCTTTTAATTTGTCTCTCTGTGGAATCGACACCCCAAAGTTGTGCTACAACTACCGCGTTATTCTTTGGGCGTAATCACCCACCTACTAATCTCAAACAATTTCTAACCTCTTATTCTAAACCAACATTTATATGATATGTTTCCATAATCATATCATTCTGTCATCAAGCCCCATTACCCAAAACCGTCCTCTCTAGCTCAAACTGAGACCACCAAACCAACTCCAACCAAACCTTTTACCCCTAAAACCATGACTGAACTACCTGATCCTACAATAAGAGCCTCCTCTCGTCCTCACCCACCAATGTTCCCTATAGACATCTCAAAACCAATAAACCTTATCTCATCCTTCCTCAAAACCCTCTTTGTCACTCTTAAAGTTCCTGAACTAAATGCCCTCATTGATTCCGAAACCTCTGATTCAGACATATCCTTAGATGTTCTAATTCGATGAGCCACAAGTGGAAAATCCAGGTACACCTCATGTGAACATCCCACCTCAGCGACAAAGAAGAGTGTTTGTAGACACCATAGATTTTAAAACACTATTCTCCCTTGATGAAGTTCCTTCGTCATAATGGAGAGACCAATTTCTCCAAATGTATGTTTGGATTGACACTGAGATGCTAGCACCAGATGCCCGATGAAGAGATGTTCTTGTTAAATTTGTCTCCCGACTCAGTGGGAGACTGAGATAATGGTGGATAAATCTCAAAGAATACCGTCAGTTACAAGTTTTGCAAGTAACATCCATTAATAATTTCATAACCGTTCTCCACACTGAATTTCTTAGAGCAGTTATACACCAGACCACCATTGCTAGGGAAGAATTTCTCAGCATGAAATATTGTTTCTATAAGAGAAAAGAACTCAAAAGACACTATAACATGTCCAAGAGATTTTATCTCCTCAAAGGAATGGATGATCCAAATCTAAAACAAGCATTCCTCATTTCTCTTCCGAACCCTCTTGGCAATGAAGCCTTCAAGCTACTCGAAACAAAAGGGATTTCCCTTCAGAATGCCTCCCTTGGAGAAATTTATCAGAATGTTTTGGTTGCATTAGAGAAATTATGGAACCAGAAAAAGTTCTTGCGCACATTTAAGGAAATGGGAAAGAAAATTGGCATAGCCTATGATAAAAAAAAACTCTTCATCAAATGCAAAAATAAGAAAGATTGCATGTGCCCTTCCTACAAAAGAAAACACTTTCAACAGGAATTTCATGACAGGCCTTCTTTAACTTTTAAACCAAAGAAATTCCATAAGAAAAAAGAAATGAAAGTTCTTATCAAAGAAGTTCAGAGGGAAAACAAGCTCCAAGTGCTATGTCTGTAATCAAAAAGGCCATTTTACAAAAAAACTGCCCAAATAAGAAGAAGACAGAAAAGTTCTTCCAACACCTTCTCCAATATGCAGACCACGAAGACTTCCCCGATGCAGAATTAGTTTTCTCTCTCAAATACGAGCATACTCTAGATACCCTCTTCGTTATCCAAGTACCGGTTTCTAACAGTGACTCCGAATTATCCAGCTCTGACGAGCAGTCTGAAACTTATGGCATTAACAACATCTTTGCCACCTCTTCTCCATCATACCACTCCCAATTTGTTCCTGCCTCCAAAATCCAAATTCGTTTGTCCACCTATGCAAAACCTTTCCAAGTTATTGCATTCTTCGACATAGGCGCAACAGCCTCCATCATTAATCCAAAACTCCTTCCATCCTCTCATTGGAAACCCTTCTCTTAAACTTTCAAAGCTGCCAATGGCGCTCATTTTTCAATTGATCAAATCAGCAAACCCATCCTTATCCAACTTTTTCTCAGTCTTACCATTCAACACCAGGTCCTTGGCTCCAATCTTTCTGGAAAAGACCTAATCCTTGGTTTCGACATCTTGCATATTATTCCCCATCTCCGATGGACTCCCTCAGGTTTAGGGTACAACGAATATTTTCTTCCTTGGTCCCCTATTCCAAAATTGGACATTCACCATCTTGATCTTGATCCCTTCTCTCAACTTATAGCTACCCTCCAATCCCATGCAGAATCCCACAATGAATTCCTTCTTAAACACCAGAACCCTCTATGACACAACTCCCAGTTTTTTGTCACTCTTCCTTTCAAACTTAATGAAGATGTTAATCCCACTCATGCTAGTCACTGAGGCATGAATCCTTCCCATTATTCCCTTGTTGTCCAAGAACTACTCCAGTTGGAACAAGAAAGACTGATTGAACCCACTTCATCATAATGGGCATGTGAAGCCTTTTGTGTCAATAAAAGAGTTGAACAAAGCCGAGGAAAACTTCGTCTTATCATCAATTATAAACCGTTAAATCATTTTTTGGCAGATGACAAATTCCCCATCCCTTAGAGATCATCCCTCTTTCAACACCTCACCAATGCCACCCTTTTTTCTAAATTTGATCTTAAAGCAGGCTTCTGGAAACTTGGAATCCACCCCGATGATAGACCCAAAACGGCTTTTTGTATCCCAAACCACCATTACCAATGAACAGTAATGCCCTTTGGTTTAAAAAATGCACCCTCCCATTTTCAAAAGGTCATGATCACAATATTTAAACCAATTTTGAATAATGCTTTGGTTTATATTAATGATATTTTGTTGTTTTCAGAGATGTACAATCCCGTATCCAATTGCTTTATCAATTCAGCAAGATTCTCCAACAATTTGGCATCATGCTTGCAACAAAAAAGATGGTCATAGCCACCACCGAAGTTGATTTCCTGGGAATGCACATATCAAATGGCCAGTACTCACTACAGCCCCACATAGCTACAGCTCTCCAGGACTTCCCTGACCAGTTGACATCCGTTAAACAAATCCAATAGTTTCTCGGCCTAGTCAACTACATGGCTGATTTTGTTCCCCACATTGCTATTCAACGGAGATGCCTGTCACAACTCCTGAAAAAGAATGCTCCACCATTGGAACACAAACACATTGTTGTTGTCCAAACATTAAAAACTTGCACTACAAAGCTCCCACCCCTTCAGATTCCTGGTCCAGGACCAAGAATTCTCTAGATAGATGCCAGACACACCCAATGGGGAGCAGTTCTTTACGAAGAACTTAATGGAATAAGGTATCCCTGCGGATACAAAAGTGGAACTTTCTCCTCTGCAAAACAAAAGTACCATTCTACCTTCAAGGAGATTCTTGCAGTTAAAAGAGGCATAGAAAATTTCCAATTCCATCTCATTGGTGACCATTTCACAGTAGAAATGGATATGAGCTCCTTCCCTCGAGTGTTGCAGTTCAAGAAAAAAATGTTGCCCAACTCACAGCTCCTCAGATAGGTAAATTGGTTTTCTTAATGGGATCTCCAAACCAAGAATATCAAAAGAACCAATAATGTCCTTGCAGATTATTTCTCCCATAGACCGATAAATTCTCTCCTACCTCTTCCCCTTGTTTATCCATTAGAACCCATCCATGATCTCCCATTTGAAGTCAAAACCCAAGTTCTTCAATTGCTTCAAGAAAAATGAAGCACAAAAAATTTTCATCGTTTTCTTGAAATCTCTATTTTTCAACATGGGCGTATTTTCAAACACATTCCCCATCCTGACTACCCTTACCTTATCCCACACCTTGTCTGAAACTACTATCACCTTCCCAAAGAATCCCTTTATTACCTTTGGTAGCTTTTTAAAACCTACACTATTGCATTTATCTTTGACATCCTTTGTCTCTTTACTTACCTAAACCAATGTCTTGTTAACCCAACCCTTACTCACATTCAAGCAGGACTTATTAAATGGTTTCAATGGTTTCATCCCATCACCATGTGGCAACAAATGCTGCAAGTCCATCATGCCAATTATGTTGTCATCACCTTCAAGAATCCTATGGATATCATCCAGGACAATGAAGTAGAACATGTGTACTACACTCATGACCCACAGGCAGAAATTATCCAATGGTACATATATAACTTGGCAGATGGATATGACTCTCACCTGGCAAATTGGGTCATCTTTAAAGCCAATATGTGCTCCCTTAACCAAATGAACTATGCGAAGATTCATGTCATCATTGCAGTGGACCCCTTTATGGACCCACGACACCTCATATCTCAACGCATATTCAAATGTCTTAAAGCATTTTTTGATCGAGTAGGATTCCTTGGAGACAGCTCAGCCGAATCCTCTCCTTTTGTTGGACACTAGAATGACCCCGCCAAAAGTGATAGTGATAGTGCATTAAAATATAATTTAAGGACCAATAATTATGTTTACATAAGTGTGAACGAGTCAAAAAGTTGGATAGTATCTAGTTATGTTTTTCAGTAGGAAGAAATTCATTGGTTGTACGAGTATGACATAGTAATGTACTGAAGATTCTACAACATGGGCAGAATATGATGTAGCTTAAGAAGCAACATAGAATGGGTTTAAGTTACATGGGTTCCACATAACTTAATGTAATTCCCTTAGATTGGCCACTCATGACTCAATGGGGTGAAATTGGTTTTACCATGAATACTTTATCAGATAATCTTGTAGACCTATAACTAATGTACTACAAAAGGCATAGGATGCACACATTAACCACATGTGTATTTGACCAATTAGTGATTGGCTTTAAGGACTAGTGGAAGATTATTGGAAATATGTGTCCTGACAAAGCCATTCACATAAAATATAGGCATGATTAATTATTTATTTATTTAATAAAAACTATTTATTTTATCATCACATGAATTTATTTCTTTATATAAGTAATTATTTGATCTCATGAGATGAGATAGATGGTCCTCTGGTAACATAGTACGATGTTAGACACATTGGAATGTGTGGAGAAATCTGATAATCCAGTTATTGTAGACCTAAAAGCATAGTTGTTAAACTCGGACCGGACATTGACTAGCCAAGAGGCTAGGTCACTGGTTCAACCAATGGGTCACAGATCAAACCACAAGGTTGAATATATAATAAAATAAATTTAAAAAATTATATTACAATTTTATATCACATATTCTTAAAAATATAATATAAATAGACAAAAAGGAATGTATAAATATATATGATAAAAATGAAAGTTTGTTTAACTTATTATCTTTTAGTGATAGAAATAAAACAAAAGATGATTAGTAGTCTAGTGGTTAGGACAATAAGCATTAGTTCTTGCAATCAGAGTTCAAATCTTCATAAAACTTACTTTTTCATACTTTAATAATTTGGAAAACCGGGTTCAAAAGATGGTTCAACCAGCCAAGTTGGACTATTCAACAAAAAACCTATCGGGTTTATATGGGTGAAATTGCTCTAAAGTAATCCTAGAGGGGGTGAATAGGATTTCTTAATTAATTTACCCCTTTTTAATTTAATCTTGTGGTTGGTGTTAATTATTTTTAACTTAGCCCAATTGTGTGAGTGTGTGCTACTCAAGTAAAGAGACAAGAAAGCACACAATACAAATATATGCTAGGCAAGAGCAGTAAAGAGAATTCAAGTAAAGAGATAAGAAAGCACACAATATAAATCATAACAAGATATTTATAGTGGTTCATCACTTGGGCCTACATCCACTCTTCTAAAGCTCACCACCGAGCTAAGGTATATTTCATTTAGGTACTATTACAACATAGGTCAATATACAAACCTAACTACGTGCTTACAAGCAAGCTAAACAACAACACTCGGTGTCTCCAACGAATTTGTACTACTTCTGGTGTCTCCGGCGAAGGCAAAGCAAGAATAACAATGAATATGAATGCAAATAAATGCAAAGTTAAGCAAATATTACCACAAGTTGGTTAATGTTGCTAATTGTACAAAGTGGGTGCTCCTTGTTGAGCTAGTATGCCTTAGCTACCAGAAGCTCCAAGTAATTAGCTTTAGTGTTCCTTGAGCTTAGCCAAATGTGAGTTTCCTCTAAGGAAA
Source organism: Platanus orientalis (assembly GCA_025762735.1). Classification (NCBI taxonomy): domain Eukaryota; kingdom Viridiplantae; phylum Streptophyta; class Magnoliopsida; order Proteales; family Platanaceae; genus Platanus; species Platanus orientalis. The sequence continues at coordinate 5,958 of JAOXJP010262815.1, forward strand.
GTGCTCACCACAACCTCTCTTCAATAGTAGTAGAGTAGTGCTCAAGAGGAGAGAGAGAGAGAGAGAGAGAGAGAGAATATAGTGTAGTATACTAGCTACTCAAGCTCAAAATCTATGGGCAATGGTGTTTTTCAGAGTGGAGGAAGCTCTCAAAATAGTATGTCTTTTAGCTCTCTCTAAAACAACTTAGAGTGTTAGAGATCCCTTGCCCTGAAGGAAAAAATATGTATTTTATAGTGATGAGGAGCACCCATGGCCTTTGGATTAGAATATTTTATAAAAGATAACATTTTGGACCTTTGGATATGAAAAATGGAGTTCAAATTTTGAAAAACTCTCTTTGGATTCCATGTTTAAACCATATTCCAAAATTATCCCCGAAACCAATTGCTTGATCTGTAATCGATTTAGGCTCAAAATCGATTTCAAATCAGGCAATAGATTTTGGCTCTTAATCTGACTCACAATCAATTACATGATCTGAAATCGATTTTGAGTCTGGGTAATTTTTTGAAACTCATATCGAAATCAATTTTGCCTTATGGGTTTTGGCCTTGGGAGTCTCAATCTGTGTCCAAACTTATATTCGAAATTGATTGTGTGATCTGCAATCAATTTTGACTCCCAGATTCTGAATTCTGGTTTTGGCCACTTGCGGAGGGGTCTATCCTTAGGTCTTTTGGTTTGGGCTATTATGAGAGACCTAACACCATCTCTAGGTTCATTTTAAGGTATTAAAAATGATATGCATGCATGCTTTTATACCTTTCTTGGTGCCAACTCTGAGGTAGTCTCTGATCTCCTTTTTAGGTCTTTGGTCATATCGAAATCAATTTCGCCTTATGGGTTTTGGCCTTGGGAGTCTCAATCTGTGTCCAAACCTGTACTCAAAATTGATTGCGTGATCCGCAATCAATTTCGACTCCCAGATTCTGAATTCTAGTTTTGGCCACTTATGGGAGGTTTGTCCTTGAGTCTTTTGGTTTGGGCTATTGTGAGAAACCTAACACCATGTCTAAGTTCATTCTAAGGTATTAAAAATGATATGCATGCATGTTTTATACCTTCCTTGGTGTGCCAACTCCGAAGTAGTCTCCGGTCTCCTTTTTGGGTCTTTGGTCATTCTTGTCTTCATGTCTTGAACTTGTGAGATCATAGGACATTTACAAGACTCATACACTACCCAATTAACCATGGGATTGACATACATCAACAATATCCCCCTTGTCAATTTCATGGCGAAACCCAAATACACTAAGATATACAATACACATGGTTCCCTATAACCCAAATACATGGACTCAAAAATAATACAAGATTAGATATTTTAAATCAATATCTTGATCTTCATCACTTGTGCTTTTAAGTCAATAAGGCCTGCAATCACAACCACCTTCCTCATGCCAAGAGAAAAAGATATTAACAATATAATTGTAAAGTAGCAAGCAAGAGATAATATAAGAAATGTTCAACAAGTTACATGTTTTTAGTTGTTTTATTTTGGCTTTATACTCCCCCTATTTTAGTGTTGTCACAAGAGTTTGTAGAGTTTCCCAAACTCTTTCACCCTATGTCTCCCCCTATGTGTAGAGTGTCTCCCCCTCACTCTTACACTACAAACCTCATGTGGATTTAACTAACTCTCCTCCTTTTTGACAAGAATTGACAAGCAAGTGAAATAGGCACACAATAAGCCAAAGATAGAAAAGAAAATGGGCAAACTAAGATATTTCATTATATAAACAAAAGTGATGCCCATAGGGCTACAAAGCCTACTAAGGGACTCTCCCTAGGTACAAGAAGGGAAACAAAAAATTCTAACATAAAGCCCCTATAGGGCATGAACATCTATACAAAATCAACATAAAAAAATACATGCGAAAATGGGTGAAACCAAGAGTCACTCAGAATTAGAGTCACTCTCACTAGCAATGACATCGCCAACTCCATCAGCATCATCATCCTCATCATCACTAGCCTCCTCGTCATCATCATCATCATCACCATCGTCATCCTCATCATCATCATCCTCTCTAGATGTATTAGCCATAGTTGAGTCACCACCTCCTGCAACACCACCAGCTACACCCGCTACGTCCTTGTCCTCGGAATTAGGATTCTCCCAAAACTATGGTGAGTACATCAAAGGCCTCCTCACCCTCTAGCTTGTAATCTGAGTCAGAGCCACTGACAGACCCCAACTCAATGGGATGGTCTAGGTGGTCTACGTTGTAGCATGCCACCAATTACCTTTGATTTAAGGCTAGGGTCTTCTAATTCTTCAGGACCTGACACCTTTCGCTCTAGCTTGTACAATAAGCCCATCATGGTGGACTTAATGGAGGCAGAACGAACCTTGGATGGCGCTGGTGTTATAGTGGATGAGCTAGGAGCTGTAACTGCGGTCTTCTCAATAAGACCCATCTTGTGGAGAGTCCCATGGCCCATGGCTTTCCCATATTTACATCCCTTAGGTGCCACTTTGAAAGGCACCTTCGCAGCCTGCATGATCCTCGTGACGAGAGTCAAAAAGGGAAAGACTGCCTGTAGAATGTATAGCCTCATGGACCTGGATCATCATATAGCAAATGATAGCGGGAAAGTCGATCCTCTGTAAGTCGAGGATAGCATCTATCAAGTAGGCCATGTCATCTATAAGGATGCTTCGGTTGGTGGTGGGAAGATGCTATAAGTGAAGATCCGATGGACTTAGGCGATCGGCCTACAGTCCTTATGTAGCAGCTTCTCTAGCCAATTGACGAACTGGCCACAAAGTCTCTCTACTCTCGCCCCCTTCTACTCTAGGGTGAGGTTATGGATAGAGAAGGTGATGGGGGTTCTGAGGACGAGGAACCCTAAGGAAACGTGAAATGATCATCGGGCTAACCTGCAGAGGCACGCCACCGACTGTCATCCAAAATGAGTTTTCCTCGTTGTTAATGTCGAAGTTGGCATAGAAAATACGCACTTCTTCCTGCACCGGTCCAGACATAAAGATGAGAGGCATCCACCGTCGCCCCTCCAAGATTTCTGTCAACCTCGCCATCCGGAGAGTCTCTAGATCCATGGATCACTCAGTGATGATGGAGCGTTGTGAGAATATCTGCCGGTAATGCTCTAGGCTAGTGGCATCGCGATAAGGAGATAATGATGTCACGTTCCTCTTTGTGTGAGGACGGGGTGGAGACTCCGCCAATGGTCGTTTCCCGGGATTCCGGGAAGGATTAGACGAAGAACCTCCCTTGGAGGTGTCTTCTTCATGCGTGGAGGCATTAGAATGCGAAGGATTTGAGAGGGAAAGCAAAATCTTGGCTTAGGGGAGCTCTAGGAGACCAAAAGGCACGAACGAAGAAAATGAGGGAAAATCTCACTTAGTGCCTATTTGAATTCGCATGCAAACGTTTTCCTAAAACTGCCCTCGTAATCTCAGATGTGGTCTCAAATGGGTACCACAACCTAAACTCCGTAGTCCCATGGACATAACGGATAATCCTCTTAGCTGCCTTAAGATGTGATTCTTTAGGGACAGCTTGATATCTAGCACATGCACATACACTAAAGGCAATGTATGGTCTACTCATAGTCAAGTAAACTCCCAATAATGCTCCTATAGTAGATAGAGTCAACCTCGGCTCCCTCAAGGTCTTTAGTGATCTTGTCACTTGTGCTAATAGGGATGCTAGTTGGTTTGGATTATTGTAATCCAAATTTGGAGACTAGGTCTCTTACAAACTTGGTTTGGCTCAAGAAGATGTCATCATTTATTTGCTTCATCTGAAGACCTAAGAAAAACCTTAGTTTTCCTTTCATACTCATCTAAAATTCTGATTTCATTGTTTGGGCAAAACCATGAGACATCTCGTCATTGGTAGACCCAAAAATGATATCATCTACATATGTCTAAACAATGAGTATGTGACCATTTTGCTTCTTAATGAAGAGTGTTTTATCAACACTTCCTTGATCAAAATGGTGATCAAGAAGGAATATAGTGAGTCTCTTATACCAATCTCTTGGAGCTTGTTTGAGACCATACAGTGCATTCTTAAGTTTGTATACATAGTTTGGCAAGTGAGGATCCACAAATCCCTCAAGTTGCTCGATGTATACTTCTTCTTAGAGAATTTCATTTATGAATACACTCTTGACATTCATTTGATATAGCTTGAATTTAAAATAACATGTTATGGACAAAAGGATCCTAATGGACTCCAACCTTGTAACGAGGGTAAATGTCTCCTCAAAGTCAATGACTTCTATTTGGGCATACCCCTTTGCAACTAGTTTAGCCTTGTTCCTTGTCACTGTACCATGTTCATCATGTTTTTTCTTGAAGATCCATTTGGTACTGATGGCATTCTTGTCAGTAGGCTTTTCGGTTAGAAACCATACATCATTTCGTTGGAATTGATTTAGTTCTTCTTACATGACTAAGATCTAATCTGGATCATTTAGAGCCTCCTTAACATGTTTTGACTCTATCTTGGATGCAAAGCAAAAGTAGCTAAGGATGTTTCCTATTTGTCTCCTAGTCTTCACTCCAATGTTTGGATCACCAATAATGTCTCCACGTGATAACCCTTTGGTGAGCCTCTTGTCCTTGGGTTAAAGATGAATTTCTCCGACTTTGTCCTCAGAACTAGATTAAGAAGAGTGTTCTCCTTAATCTTCTTGGAATTTTTCAATTTTCACTTGAGATGAGCTCTCATTCTCATGGTCAAACAACACCATTGGCAAGTTTTCGTGCTCATATGTTGCCTCAAAGTCATCTACCGCTACATTTATTGACTCCTCCACCGAGCAAGTCATAATGTTGTAGACATGGTAGGCTCTACTAGTAGTAGACTATCCTAAGAGCATGGCTTCATCGCTCTTTTCATCAAACTTTCCTAGTTATTCTCTATCTCGTAGAACGTAGCAAGTGCTACTAAATACTTTAAAGTATTTGACAGTTGGATTTTTTTCATTCCACAATTCATAGGGTGTTTTGGATGTCCCCAGTCTAAGATAGACATAGTTAGAGACATAGCACGTTGTGCTAATTTCCATAGTCCAAAACCTCTTGACTATATTTTTGCTAGAAAGCATTATAGTAGCCATGTTGAGAAGAGTTTTATTCTTCCTTTTAGCCACTCCATTTTGTTAGGGAGTTTTAAGGCCGAAAACTCATGTTTTACTCCTAACTCTTCACACCAATTTGAGAATTTATGATTCTCAAATTATTTTTCATAGTCATTTCGGATTCGCTTTATGGTTAAATATTTTTTAATTTGAATCCTTTTGCAAATGTTTAAGAATTCATTGAAGGCTTCAGATTCCTCCCTTAGAAATGCTACCCAAGTATATCTAAAAAAATCATCAACCACAACCATGAAATATTTCTTCCCTCTTAGACTCTTCATTCTAGTTGGACAGGCCAAGTCCATATAAAGAAGTTCAAGGGGTCTATAGTAGTCCCTATAGATGTAACTTTCTTGTGAGAGACTTTAGTTTGTTTCCCCATTTGACAACCTTTGTATATTGGGTTATCAACCTTGCTTAGCTTGGGAAGGTCTTTGACTATCCCCTTCTTGCTAAGTCTTGCAAAATCCTTAAAGTTGAGGTATTCTAATCTTTGATGCCAAAGATTGATCTCATCCTTTTAAGTCATAAAATAAGTATCCCCTTGTTAGGAATGGGAATCAATAACATAGCAATTGTCACTTGTCATTACTCCTTCAGCTACGATGTTATATTTTTTGTGATCCTTGATCGCACATTCATCTTTGTCAAATTACACTTTGTAGCCTTTATCACATATTTGGCTAATGTTTATCAAGTTGTGCTTAAGGCCTTACACATAGAGAGCCTCGGTGAGTTGTGGAATACCGGGAGCTGCTATTATTCCTACCCCAAGGATTTTGGCAATATTTCCATCACCAAATTTGACATATCCACCTTGAGCTTTCTCAAGTTTGGTAAATAATTCTCTCTCATCGGACATGTGCCTAGAGCACCCACTATCAAGGTACCACCTCAATAAGCTTCCAGCTCTTAGTGCGATATGAATGACTAAACACTTTGGGTCATCTTTCTTCACCCATACTCTCTTAACCTTGGAAGGTTGAGAGACTTTTCATTTAGCACTTTATTAGGCTAAGTCTTTCCTTTAAAAGTTTCTATTTTCAAGATTTTGAAAATCGTTTTTTTTATTTATTGACATTCTTCTCATTTTGCATTCTTTGGGATTTCATTGCATTTACCATCTTTCTACAATCCACTTTAATGTGCCCTTCTAAGCTACAATAGTAGCAATAGAATAGGGGCCTTCTAGGTGTATGGGATTGAGTTGTCTTCATTCTTGGTTGTTCATTGTAGAAGGATTGTTGGGCTCTTCTAGGTTTCCTATATTGACTAGGTTGTACCTTAGTCTTCTTAAAAGTGGAAAGGCATTCCCTTGAAATCCTTCATAAGTGAAAGGTTTGTTTGCTTTAAATTTGTTCCATGTCTCATTGGCATAGGAATGAAGCTTGCTCATCCTTTGAGCTCCTTTAAAGGAAGATCTTTTGTTGGATTGAAGTTTACTCCCAACCACTTGTGCATATGATCTTAATTGGGGTTGCATGGATCTCTCACAATCTCTACCTTGACTCGTAGGTGCTTTACCTTTGAGTGAGGCAAGTGATTTTTTCTCAACCTTGTTTGACCTCTGATAAGGTCTTTGTGGTTCTACATTTTTCTTCCCCTTGTTAGAAGATTATAGAGGTGGTTGAGTAGATCTTTTGGTTTTAACAAAGCCATTCTTTGGTCTTTAAGATCTCCTTGCTTAAATAGTCTTCTAGCTTTTTGAGTTTTTATTCTTCTAGCCCAACCCAACGGCCTGTTCCTTGACTTTAGTATCTACTTGGGAATTTAGTCCTTCTCGCCTCTTAGAATTTGGCACCTCAAATTCTTCAGCTCTTATTTTCCCCAGTTTTTTTTCTGTCATTATGCTCTAAATTAGATGTTGAATTAATAGATCAAAGGGCTGTTATTGAATTGACCAAGTCATCCCCCATTAGGTCGGTTTTGTCTGGCTTTTGGTCTAGTTCAGTGTCTGTGCTTGATTTAAACCCAATGGAATTGATAGAGGATGATAACGACTCCTCACTCTCAAGCTGGAATTCGTTAACCACCAATGGGGGGAGCGGATCTTTGAGTCCAAATCGGGCCTATTTATGGGCTGGGATGATATATCACAACAATGGAACACTTATCATGTATCAGGTGAATTAGATATGATTCTTGATTATGAATCTTTAAATCAGCTATCTTCTTGATTGAATGAATTAGAGCTTATGCTCTTTTACCGAAAAAGAGAGAGAGAGAGAGAGAGAGAGAGAGAGAGAGAGAGAGAGCATAGGATTGAGATCCTTTAGCCAAACCTTCGTTTTCCTCCAGTTACGCACTTATGCCCTCCAAATTACTAGGAAGGGGGTTTTCATAGATTTCACTTTATTTAACCTATAAGGGTCTAACCAAAAAATAATTTGGAGGGCATGATATCTGGATTCCGATCGATCTTTGACCTCTTAACATGGGTGACCTATGTCCAGATTCGAATCCAATAGACCCAAAACTCAAATTTTGATGCAATCCATATATATCCTCCGACCCGTGGGTCAGATGTCACTTCTAGATTTCGTGCTTGGCTTTCTGGCTTTTCCTCAATCTTTGATCTAAGGTGCTCTATGAAATAATCATAATGGTTTTATTAGATACATTTTAGCCATCAAAGAGGCATGTTTCCCAGAACATTCACCTAATGGGGCCATTACTCCAACATTAGCTCTCTCAATTGATCCAAGCCATTCAAAATTTGGAAATTTTCAGGACAAAACAATCCTCATTTTTTAAAGGTCCAGTTATCAGGTCATTAGGAACAACTGATTGGTATGATTGCTCCGAAGGAACAACACCAAACTACAGAACTAATGATTCTCCTAATTAGGGGGTCTTTCAAATTAATCAACAATTTTATGAGTAGCTTACATGCTACATTGTTCGCAAAACCGGCGGTCCAGACCACCTACAACGACCTGTTGGTTGCACCTACAACAGAACCACTATCAAGCCCCCCATCTCCTTCAATTCTCCAATCTGTTGGTTGCACCTGCTTGGGACTCCCACTCACTTTTCCATTCAACATCACTAGGTTCTCCCTCGGCAACCATCTATGGGATTAGGAACATACATCAGGGATTGACAGAATAGACTGAGGCTCTGCAAGAAGATTTTTGGCCCATTTGTACAACTTAAGATTTTAATCCAACATATTCTAGCGCCGGATATGAAATTATAGAATTCTATCTTGATCTATGGATGAAAGATTCCCAATCATATGGCTTCATAGTGACTACAGCCACCATAATTCCTCAGGCATAATGAAACCCTAGGGAAGACCATCAACTTGGAATTTTTTATCCAAGAAAGTTTTTACAGGCAGGGTCAGATCCAATGCAAAAACAATAGGATTCGAATATTTTATCTTGGTGCATAGGATCTACCATCCCCACTGAAAAGGGAAACAAAATATGTTCTATCAATGCCACTGAGTTAAGGAATCTACGTGCAAATGAGTTTGCACTGGCCATAGACACAGGTCTTAACCATCACGTCCTTAATTGTTTATTTTTTACCTGTAAAAAGCAGTTCAGGATAACCACGCAGCCTTGCCGTTCCATAAAACGATAATCTTACGAACTTAACCAACCATGGTATATTATTTTATTCTTTATTTTAGAGTAATTATGGAGAACATCATGAAAAAAAAAAAAAAAAAATTAACATTTAGATACATGTTATTACAGATATTAATCAGAATTGAACTAATCATGTGCATAATCAAGTTTCTGTGGGATCCCCAGTCCTTGGGGGCATTATCTCTTGTTAGCAACTAGTTTAGGGGACAACAATATTCATGAATTTCCTCTTGGCAAACGCCAACCACCATTTGTTTGGAGTTCCATTGTGTCTGTACGCAACACTCAGTAACCTCCCACTTGTTTCTTCCCTTATCTGCTTCAAATAATTCCTGAATAGCTCTGAATGCAAACACAAATTCAAAGTATATTACTGTCAAAAGGCGTCAATATCCTAATCTTAGTTCCAAAGTAATTAACTCATGGAAGGTTATCCCAATAGCTTGTTTGGATCTCTATTTTACCGTTACTTGCTACAAGGCAAAATATCCAAAGAAATATTTTTCTGTACACTAAAAACAAGAGAAAGAGGTGTGGAACGAATACCTGAACTTCAGGAAATATGAAACTAAACTATGAAAAGAAATAGGTATTGAAAGGGAACCCTTTGACAGGAATAAAAACACCCTCCCTCTCCTCCAACCCCCCCCCCACCCTAAAAAAAAAAAAAAGATTGAAGATTGAAGAAAAAAGCTAAGTTTAAAGAGAAAGCAAGAAAATTAAGGTCTAAAATAGAAAAATAAATCCTAGCAACCTAACGAGGAAGTCTAATGCAAGGGCATTTTCATACCGGGTTCAAGTGGGGTACAACCTGTGAGAGACGGGGACACACTTGGGGTGGGGCGACCCATGAGAGGGCCCATAAAGGAGGGTTCGACCGAGAGCTTGACCTAACCTAGGCTATAAGATAAAGGGATTGATTCGCCTCCCTCTATTAGTTCGAGCTTTTAGAGAAAGTGGTTAGTCGTCCTACATCAAAATAGTATCAAAGTAGAAGATCTCGTGTTCGAACTCATTGGAGGTGATTAATATAAGAGCATTTTCACATCGGGCTCGAATGGGGCAGCCTATGAGAGACGGGGCACACTCGGGGTGTGGCGACCCGTCGAAGGCAAGACCCATGAGAGATGAAGCCCACGAAGGAGGGTTCGACCGAGGGTCTAGCCTAACCTGGGTTATAAGATAAAGAGATTGATTTGTCTCCCTCTATCAGTTTGAGCCTTTAGAGAAAGTGATTGGTCGTCCTGCATCAAAGTCATAATAGTGAAGAATGAAGAACACCAAAGTTTTGAAGTGAGTTATGACTAACAAGCTAATATGGATGGACACTAACTGAAGAATGTAATATTTAATTAACCTTACTACAATTGTCACCCATCATTCAACATTACCAGGATGGGTTAAGTGTTTGAACATTTAAATATCAGGTAAAAGAAAAAAGAAACAGCCTGAAGATATATGACCAACAATATTAAGAGGTTTAGATGGGAAATTCCAATAACCAATGTGTGGAATCCTAGGGGAGGTCTGCAAGCCTGGAAAAATAAAAATGACTAAGGCCTTGAAAACAAGTTGATGGTCCGAGAGAGTTCAATGGGAAATCATCTAGCAAAAAGACTTCCTAGAAAAGTGTTTGTGAGAACTTCCAATAAAAGTTTAGTCCTGAAGAAAAATCAGCCCTAATGCAAGAAGATTTTTCATTTTCGCATTAACTTGATAAGGTGAATTGCAAAGATCATGGAGGAAAAATTATTCTTGGAACTTGTATGGCAAGCCCCACGACCTTCATCAAGGTCTGTGGTAATGTGGTCCACAAGTTGTGAATATTATCATCTGGCAGTGACTTCCATGAGAATGATTTTTGTTGCTGTCCAGAAGACTCAAACTATGCTAGAAAGGACGTAGCATATGTTCCCAGTAAGAGAACAAAAGATTGTAAAATGGCCCACCCCCTCTAGCTTCACCAATTTTATAAGTATCATCAACCTGGACATGTGGTCTTCCAGGTAAGACCAGGCCATTTTTTCTAATTTGGATCCCAATTTCAAGTAGTCAAAGTTTTGCACAACTAGTCAAAGATTTGAACAACATACCATGATTGGGGCAGTAACCAAATATACAAACTATAAAATTGATATGGAAGCACAAATTTAAGCAGCAGCAACATCCAAGTCCCTATCAAATCCTAAGGTTCAACAAGGACAAAGAAGTACCAATACAGACATGATGTGATACAAAAACCATCAAGGGCAGAGAGGATTCAATACAAAGGAAACTAAAACCAATTGTGTGAATTAAAAAAAAAAAGTTGAATTGCAGAACTATCAGAAACAGAATTTTGATATAAAAATAGAATTTTAAGAAAAAATCAACCATTAGTGTGTAATTAATATATAAATGAATACAAGATCAAAATATAACAATAAAAGACAGAGTGAAATATCCAGGATATATAGAGATTTAATCTGAATCAGATCTAAGGCATAACGAAGGAAATTCAGTAAATAATATAGGTAAGCACATAGAAGCAAAGATTACCCACTGGAATCAGCACCTAAGGCCATGAAAGAATCAGGACTTTCACGAGAGGATATTTGGAATCTGCACCCAAACAATATGCCAAAACCATAAACTGCATTCACTAATAAATTCTTTATTTACTCAGTTTTCCCTTAACTCTGAGCACTGACCCTTTGAGACTCAAGAATACAAGCCTCTTACTGATCAAAAAAAAAAAAAGAGTACAAGCCTCTCCTGCTCTCTAGGTGCAAGAACACTGCTGCGCTATGCAGGTTTCCCAGCCCCATTCCTTGCCAAAAAATCCAAAACTAAAACAAGAGTAAAGAAAAATAATTACTGGATCATAAATAAAACTGTGGATGATGATACCAGCAACAATTGGGTACAAGAAGAGGAAAAGGAAGAAACCATCCAGAGATTTGTTAATCTTTGGTCAGATGATTCCCAACTTGCAATACGTGAAAGGAGAAGACAAAATCAGGAAAAATAATCCCTCACACTGGCAGGTAAGATTATAACCGATAAGACTCTGAATTTTGATGCGTATCACAGGTATTGAGAAGGCCTGGAGTACCGTCAGGACATTCTTATTGAAACTCTAAAAAAAAGGGTGTTTTTTAGCCATCTTTGATCAACAAATTGACATTGATATGAGTATTGGATGAGGGACCCTAGTCTTCTAACATCCTGATTCTGAATAGATGGGAGCCGAAGCCAATGTGAAGGAAATCAAGTTGAAATATATATGAGCTATCGGTGGATCATTGGTCGATTGAAGTGGCAGAACTCATAGGCCGAACCCTGGAGAAACTAATAGGATCAAAAGGACCAGAAGACTTATGTGTCCTTGAAAAGAGAAGAAATCATTTTGGCACAAAAGCCCAGGGTTAATCAGTTACATTATGGAGATGAAAATACAAGATTTTTCCATGTGACTACAATCAATAAAAGCATTAAAAATAGAGGAGAATGGATTAATGAGGCATAAGAAATAGAGGAAGCCTTTGAAACATACTATGAGCAACTATTCCAAACCTCTAAATCTGGATCCAAATGATATTGAGGAGTCAATCACCAATGTCTCAAGGAAACTCTCGGAAGAGGCTAAAAATATTTTGGAGGCACCTATTACAAAGGAAGAGATTAAAGAAGTGGCTTTTAATATAGGTAGCATAAAAGCACCTGGACCTGATGGGTTCTATGCCAGTTCTTTTGAGAAATGATGGGATGTTATGGGTGATGACATAATAGAGATGGTAGTTGAACTTTATGAATGTCCAGTACCTCTTTAACAAATCAACCAAACATTTATAGTGCTGATTCCCAAAATAAAAAACCCAATAGCAATTGAAAAATTCCAACAAATCAGCTTATGCAATGTGTTTTATAAGATTATATATAACACTAAGAAAGAGATACTTAATATATTAGTGCGAACACTTCCAATAGGCAAATGAGCTGGATGGCAGAGATACTTGAGATAAAAGAAAAAGGTGTAAAAAATCCAAAGACATATTTAGGACTTCCATCCTTTATTGGAAAAAAAAATTATTTTCTTATTTAGATGAAAGACTAGCAAGAAAAATTCAAGGTTGGAAGGAGAAAATGATATCCCAAGATGGGAAAGAATGTCTATTATAATCTATCACATTTGCAATACCAGTTTATGCTGTGTCTTGATGTTACCCGCAAAATTGTGTAAACTAATAGATGCAAGACAAAGGAGCTTTGGTGGGGACAGAAACAAGATGATCATAAACTGGAAGGATATGAGAAAGATTTAAAGGAACGGAGGTATGGGATTTAGAGATTTTCACCAATTTAATTTATCCCAACTAGCAAAGCAAGAATGAGAGTACTTACAAACGCAGTATTGGGCCAAATTGATGAAATCCTTATACTTCCCTTCTTGTAACTTTCTGGAAGGAAAATACAAACAGAATAGCTCATGGGCTCGGAAGAGCATTATGAAATGAAGAGATTTAGTGCCAAAAGGATTGAGATGGAAAATTAGCAATAATGGAAGTAAAGTTGATTTTTGAGACAATCTGTAGATCCCAACGTTACTTAAATTTAAAATTGTGCCCCAGAAACCTGAGGATCATAACATTAGAAAAGTCTCGGATATTATTGCACCAAATGCAAGTGAGTGGGACCTGAATAGGCTTCATAATATCTTAACTCTACTAGAATTCAAAGAAATAAAAAAGAATAGCCATAGGCCAATTGGTGGGGGGAAATACATGGCTATGGCACTGTCATAAATATGGAAAGTTATATCTGCATATGCCTTAGCTACAGAAAGAACTGTCTAAGTCATATACCTGATGCATCTAGTCCAAACATTTGGAAAAGTATATGGCACTTAGATGTTCATCTTCGTTTAAGACATTTTATGTGAAGAGCTTGTAAAGAAGCTTTACAGTTAAAAAAGCATTATGGAAAAGGAAGATTGGGAATGATTCAACTTATCCCATTTAGCTACATGAAATATACCTCAAGAATATGGTATCCTTTGCATTTAGCTACAAGAAATATTGTTCCACCAAATGATAATTTTGTTGAATGGCTTAAGGGATGGTTAAGTGGTAAATATCATGATAAAAAAAATCCCAATTAATCGAATGAAACATTGTATTATTATGTTGGAACATATGGAAACATAGAAATGATATTATTTTTAAAAGCGTTCCATATGATATGATTAAAATCTTATCTTTGACTTGTACAATGTCCAAGGAATGAGAAGAGATGAAAAGCCAATCTGAAGATAAGCCTCACTCATCAGAGGGGTACAAAGAGAAAATAAGACAATGGCAACCTCCAAAGGAGGAAAAGATCAACATGAATGTGGACGCAGCATGCTCTACAAGGGGCTCTGGGGAAATAGGATATACTGGTAGCTGTTGAAGTGGCAAAAGCGAAAACGGTACTTCTTGGGCTTAACTTGGAAGAGGCAATAGGAGCTAAGAAACTCATCATTGAAAGTGATGCAGCCAATATTATTCACTGCTTAAATGATCAAAAACAAACGTGGCCATGGAGAATCAAAACAGTGTTATTTTTATGTAATAAGGCAGCCCAAGATTTTAACCAAGTAGTTTACTCTTATGTTAATTAATAGGAATGCCAATCAAGAGGCACACAATGTTGCAAAGGGGCCACTTTGTAAGTGTAAGGACAATCAGTTCCACTTCTTAATAAAAACAATTTTCTATCATTCTTCAAAAAGAAAGAACTTTCCTATCTACCAAAACAAATTCTTTTTCTCTTAAACACTACTCCATCTCCTTCATTATAAACAAAATTCTAAACTCCTAATTGGAATAAAACCTCTAAAAAAAATACTTCCTATTACATATTGATATTGTATCAATATTCTAATCATAACTTTCCCAAATCACGTCAAATTCGAAGGATCTTCGACTCAATGGAAACATAACTAAATAATCTTTAAACTGACACCAAAATCAAGTCAAACAGATATCTATTGTCCCCTAAAAGTAAGCCTTGAACAAAAGTGAAAAGAAAGACTTCCACCTTCCTCAAAACCATCCTATTACAAGTAAAAACTCCTATCCCAACAACAATGGAATGAAATCAAATCAATTCAATTCAAATAAAAACAGGGAAGGGCTATTGGCACCCCCAAAATTGATCACCACACCCCCAATTTAAGAC